>CANNZV010001469.1:111662-264403 GCA_947561585.1 Caprella mutica | reverse complement strand
CGCGACGCTTTTGAAGCGTTGGAAACGCTCGTGCGATAGGGCCCTAAAAATGCGCATTAATATAAATACATTTATATTTTTATAGGCTATTAAGCTTTCAGTACTGTGTATACGCCGTAATTAGTTAGAATTGTTATGTAATTTACAAATTATTTTTACTTACAGAATTTCATATCATAATAAAACCTTTTTAATTAATCATGATAAAACCTTTTTAATTAATTATGATAAAACCTTTTTAATTAATCATGATAAAACCTTTTTAATTAATTATTTTACTTCATCAATCTGAATCGCATTTTCTAAAATTTAATTTAAAGGACGATATTGTAATATCAAAGCTGAAAATAAATCTTAAAAAAAGCTGCCAAAATAATTCGAATGGTACGTGCCATATACATATGATTAAATTATAACTAATTAATAAAATACTTCTTAGCACAAAATTTAATTTTTCTCAATTTATCTCTTTTCTAAATTAGTAAATACGTTTAATAATTTAAGTACGTTTATGAACCTAAAGAACAAAAATTTAAGAAGAAAAAAATATTTTATAAAATCAGATTGCTTAAAAAATATAAAATTAATTATTTAGATTAATTTACCTTTTTTATATCATCTTTCATAATTATAATATATACATGAGTTTAAATGTATGTTATTTTTAATACAGTCATCAATGTAAAATCAATTATTATATTATATTAATATTGTAAATATTTATATACAGTATAATTGTATAAATATACAAGTAAATAAGTGTGTAAAATAAACTTTGTATATATCGAAGTGTTAACACGAAGTAGCTTTCTTACATCATTTTTCCAAGTAAAATTTCATAATAATAATAGGCACATATAATGATACCAATAATAGATTGCAAGTATAGTAACTATGGTATCGTTATTTTGACATGCACGAAGTAGCTTTTCTTCATCCAAACACTAAACATTGAAATGTGTCTTGTGTCACTTTGCTATCACGAGAACTGCAAGATGTGATAATTACGATTCGGAAAAATAAATAATATTATTAGCCTTTTTTTCACTTATTTACTTGGGTAAGCTTCGAATTATCGGTCAGTACTACATCTTCGGTCATATAAGAAAAACAATATAAAAATTGTTATTATTA
The DNA here is from genome assembly GCA_947561585.1 of Caprella mutica. NCBI lineage: Eukaryota > Metazoa > Arthropoda > Malacostraca > Amphipoda > Caprellidae > Caprella > Caprella mutica. The sequence continues at coordinate 263,269 of CANNZV010001469.1, read as the reverse complement.
CACAGTGCTATCTAATAACCCGGGTTTGCAGAATTATTAGATAGCACTGTGTAATAATAACAATTTTTATATAGTTCTTTCTTATATGTCCGAAGATGTAGTACTGACCGATAATTCGTAACTTTCCCTAGATATTTTTTTTAATTGAAATAAAATGTAGCGAAAGACATATTAAAAATAGGGAAATAAATGTACATTCAATACATATGATCTGATTGTGTAAGTAAATGACACGAGCTTTCTTTCTAAGTGGTACGTATATGTACGTTTATAACTGATAATACTATCAATCTCTTCCTTTGCAACAATCGGCTTAGTGTAGAATATTATTAAACCTAATACCGTAAGATAACCAAACTACCATTCGATAAGTTACTACTAGAACTAAACAGTCAATTGGACTCTAGGTTAGTTTTGAAAGAGGTAAACTATTTATGAGATACAACTAATTTGAAACTAAAAAAACAGTCAAATTGCCTGCTCGGTTATTCTTGGTAATAAGCGATACAAACTTAACAGTCAATTTGACTTGTTTTTACTTTTAAAAAATTGTCCAAATGCTTGAAAAGTAAATACCAGTCGAATTGACTGCTTGGCAGTTATGGTGTTTTTAAACGACAAACAACTGAACAGTCAATTTGACTGGTTTGTAATAAATACCAACCAGTCAAAATGACTGTCTGGTAGCCCTAGTGTCACAAACTGAATGGTCAGTCGCAGCTCATTTACTCTCCCGTCTCCTTTCTTCTTCTTTCCTTTAGTCAGTAGTGTGTTCCTTCTCATTCAAGCCTTTCTGATCCTTCTCCCCCCCCCCACCTACCTACCCCCCCCCCCCCCCAGCACTCATTAGGACAACACGGACGGCTGTACAATTCGCGCACATTAAGCCATGAACTTAAATTCGCGGCTTGTGTCCAGCTAGTCCTTTGAAGAGGAGGAGGTGCGCGTTCACGTAACACTTTCCTAGAGTCTCTCAGCTTTTTTTCAACGTCAGTGAAGACATACTCTGTCCGATAGCAGTTGAAAATTCTGTTAAAATTTCAAAAAGGGTTCATTATTGTTTACGTAACGGCAATTAATTTTGTGATTTAATTGATGTGGAAAGAATTAAGTTAAGTTATAGTAAGGGAGAAGTAAATGGACATGAGAAGCTGAAGGAGATTTTCGCAGATGTGGTCATCTTGATGAACTTTCAGCGGTTTTTATTTCGCTAAGAATTCTTCATATGTTTTATCGTTCATGAATGAGTTAGGAAATTAACAATACAACCTATTTCATTATTTAATATCTATCTCTTCATATAAACTAAAATAAGGCTCACTAAGACTCACCATCTCTGAATTTGGCGGCGACTGACCAATGCAGCACCAAATTAAATGTCCGTCAATTTGGGCGCAAGACTCCCACCAAATTGAAGCTGCTCGCGTATTCATTTGCTCGAAATATACCTATTTGCTGCAGCCGTCATTTTCGTTAATTATCCTCTTTAATACAAGTGAAATTGGGATAATGTTTGAGAGGGAGAATCGGTAGCCGTTGCAGCCACCTTTAAGATCACCATAGGCAAGTACACGGCTCCGTGGTTCGAATTGAAGTTTATTTTGAGTGGCACATTTGATAATTGTATTCAAATTTGTTCATTAGGCGAGATGACCAGAACAGTTCTGAGCCTCCTTCCAGAGGGCTTTCTACAGATCCCTTCTTCCCCCCGCTCCCCAACTCTTGAACCCCTTCTGCTGACCACCACCTCATATGCATCGAGACAACTTCATCTCAAATTACAAACGATTATATGAATATTAATCAATGGGGACGGTCATCAATCATGATGATTATACTAAATTAAAGGAGGCATTCAATTTGAGACGTTGACATTATTTTGAGAGTTTGTGTAGATGAGACGAAGTAGTTTCGGGAAAAGCAATTAGCTTGTAAACAATTGTGGCCCTGTAAATACATGGACTTACCAAGTCCTAGTTTCATCAGCAAACACTGGAACTACTGTCCAATTTAAACCGAAATTATCATCATTACCTCAAAGGAACAAATTGTAAATTGGCAAAATGAAAGCTTATTGTTGAACAGTTTAAGAATAGCGTTTCTGTGATGATTATTTTGCACAGTATACTAATTTTGAAAATAATAGAAAATTAGGAAACGTGATTTGTGAAATTAGCATCATCACAGTGACTCTTTTCTCTGATAGTACATCATCACAGTGACTCTTTTCTCTGATAGTACATCATCACAGTGACTCTTTTCTCTGATAGTACATCATCACAGTGACTCTTTTCTCTGATAGTACATCATCACAGTGACTCTTTTCTCTGATAGTACATCATCACAGTGACTCTTTTCTCTGATAGTACATCATCACAGTAACTCTTTTCTCTGATAGTACATCATCACAGTGACTCTTTTCTCTGATAGTACATCATCACAGTGACTCTTTTCTCTGATAGTACATCATCACAGTGACTCTTTTCTCTGATAGTACATCATCACAGTGACTCTTTTCTCTGATAGTACATCATCACAGTGACTCTTTTCTCTGATAGTACATCATCACAGTGACTCTTTTCTCTGATAGTACATCATCACAGTAACTCTTTTCTCTGATAGTACATCATCACAGTGACTCTTTTCTCTGATAGTACATCATCACAGTGACTCTTTTCTCTGATAGTACATCATCACAGTGACTCTTTTCTCTGATAGTACATCATCACAGTGACTCTTTTCTCTGATAGTACATCATCACAGTGACTCTTTTCTCTGATAGTACATCATCACAGTGACTCTTTTCTCTGATAGTACATCATCACAGTGACTCTTTTCTCTGATAGTACATCATCACAGTGACTCTTTTCTCTGATAGTACATCATCACAGTGACTCTTTTCTCTGATAGTACATCATCACAGTGACTCTTTTCTCTGATAGTACATCATCACAGTGACTCTTTTCTCTGATAGTACATCATCACAGTGACTCTTTTCTCTGATAGTACATCATCACAGTGACTCTTTTCTCTGATAGTACATCATCACAGTGACTCTTTTCTCTGATAGTACATCATCACAGTGACTCTTTTTCTCTAATGGTACATCATTGAATGTTTATTTACCGTACTGCTAGATACAAATTGAGGTTAGACTAAACTTAAAGTGTGAATTGTATCTGAATGTAACTCTTTCCCACCTGATGGCATCTGCATAGCCATGTAATTCTATGCTATTTTAAAATGTAAAGTAGGGAACATGACGGAAATTTCCGCTCTTGGCCGTGAATGTATTTTTTAAAAGATATATACAATGAATTATTATGGTACTCTTATGAAATGATTCCTAACAAAAAATCTTTACTAAATGAATATTATGGTAAAAAGGATCAACTCAATATATATCATTGATAATTTAATAAAAAATAAATAAAGCTCAACTACCTACTCAATTAAATGCGTTCCGATAAAAAAGTGTAAATAGTCCGTATTATTTATTATATTGATATTATATGGATGAGATTATTGAAAAAAATTATTCATGTTTATAAAATTAAAGTGCTTTTAAGAAAGTACATCACTGCCATACGTATATATTACCTTTAATTAATACCAATATTGTATATATATAATTATATAAATTTTCAAAATATATGTACCTATGTAAGTGCCAAATATTTTACATTTTCCTAAAAGATTTTTTTTAAATAATAAGCTGTAAAAATCACAAAGGTTTAGTTAGATAATTAGTATATATTATTTCTTACTAATATTGATCCTATTTTAATTGATTTTTAAATTCAATTATCAATAGAGAAACTTCTTTCAATTAAATCATGCTTTTGATATATATTTTGATATACGTGTGTTAAAATAAGTCACTTGAACATTATATGTAAACTTACTACACATTGCACACTATAGTCTATGTCATGTTAAATCGTTAATACTTTATATACTTAATTTTTAGGTCATATTGAAATTAATAAAAATCATTTTTCAGAAATGTCACATATTGACAATTTTATTTAGTGTTGCAAAAAAAAAAAAAAAAACACAATATTATTCATTTATTTTGTATATGAATTAAATAGACACAGATTTACATAATTGGAATATCAATGATAAATTTTACCAAAGAATAAAAATAAGCTCAATATATAAATGATATAATATTGTGAAACATTAAAATTAAGTATAAATCATATACCAATGCAAAAATTTCACTAAAAGGAATAGTTCTCAGATTAAAATTATTGGTCAAAAGTAACAAACTTAATATGGATTCAAAATTTGAAAAAAATCTGTCTGATTTTTTTTCTTGTACATAGTTTCCCTCTTTAACGAAGATATATGATGAAACAGAATCCAAACCTAATTTATTGTAAAGTCTCTATTGTCTGTCGTCGGACATTCCCGAAAAAAATTACATGATATTGTCTGAAATAATGATGTTTTACAATAGAATTTACCTTACGCGACAATAATAGACAATTTACCGAGCATAATTTCCCTTCAGTGAACCTATTTATGTATGAATACATTCAAACTGTATAACTGAAAATTTTCATATATATGACAATATGACATATTTCTGCCAATAGTTGATTCAGAATAATGTTCATATACTAGAGTATGTCCACATATACAGTAGTATGTATATATACAGTAGTATGTCATAATTGAACATACAATAAATAAGGTTAGTAACGTTTTATATTACGTAATATTTACCACATATAATGAACATCTCAAAAGTATAATTATAATCTTCCTATTCTCAATGCTATTTGCTAAACATAAAATGTCCATAACATACTCCTCTTGCAGTTTACTAAACATAAAATACCGTAACGAATGGCCCTGCTTTGAAGCATTAATGTGTAGGTATAGTGCCTGTGATACTATACTCCCCATTGGCTTCCTGTAATCCCTTCACTTCATTACAGTCTCTTAATTAGTAGTCGTGATGAGGTGTTAATAGCCCTCTAAACACCATTTCCGACCCCTGGCCAACACAACACACTCAGTAATAAGGTTAGTTGGGCCTACCTATTTCAAAAAGCACAGATACCCCTTGTCATACAACATTTTCTAGATTCTGATGACTTTCATAAGTCTTATAATCTTTCTTACTTGACGAATTTTATGAGAACGTGATTGTAAAGACATTTTTTAACTTGTAGACTAATAGTTTGCTAAGGTAGAACATATGTGAACGAATTTATCTTCTAGTTCGACTGGTGATGGACATGGAGTTACCGTAGACGTTGAGAGTCCTCCTGAACATCTCAGTAGACTATCCACTCTAACTTATTAAGATTAGAGTTGATGAAGAGATGCTTAGTGGTCTCATGATTGTCTGCATAATGAAGGTTTGATGAGAGACCAGCCTAGGGGATTACGATGTCAACTGATTTCAGAGTGGCATGGGGAAAATGAATAGGATTTGGATCCTGCAGCCGATAATTATTTCTCGGTAAAGACGTGGATCTATCAATTTTATTAATTGGAAGATTCTTATTCATATGAATGCAATTTCTGTGAGAAGATTATTTCATGTTAATATGATTATTTTCAAGTTAGGGAATATAACATCAAATTATATGCAGGAAATTTGAAGTAATTGATAGAAACATTATATTTTTTGACCTGTTTGCTGGCTGTTACGAGTTGAACAATGAGCATTCATAATTATTGGTACATTTATCCTTTTCTTAATTGCTTCCAATGAAGTTAAGGTAATTAAATATTGAACACAACACTGGTTACAATATTTCAAGTCACAAGAAAAATGTTCATACAATAATTATTTCCTAGATCAAATAAATCTACGGTTGCATTGTTTAAATCTTATCCATATAATATATTCATGAATGTTGATTAATAAATTACAAATTTCAATACAAGATAACCTATTTTTAGTAATAGTGTATATCATAATAATTAAACTATTCTAATAAACATAAGACGTCCTCTACTTTGATTAAACCTAAAAACGTCCTGTAGGTCTTTTCAATATTCCATATAATCTGGTCCTCAAATCTCAATTTGGCTGGCTATATGAGAATATAAAGTGGACCGCGGGACCTGATGGCCAGGCTTTATTACTTCTCAAGATGATACTCCAGTCAGAGTATTATTGCTGTCTACTTATCTTGACCATCGTATATTAAAATTCATTGGGATGAATATGAAGGCACAGGATCAGAAGGATGAGATATACTGTCCCTAAACTTGAATACTGACAGAGATGAAGTCTTCAGGGAAGACTCTGTTATTCAGATATGATTGTTGTTTAACATCAACATGTGCGAATAAATAATCAAATGTCCACGTTAAAAACTGAAAAATGCTAATATAATTTAAAAAAATATATGTAAAAATAATAAACTGAATAGATTTAATTAGGCTACAGTTCTAGAGTGTTTATTTAATTAAACGTGAAATAGTATTATTATCTTTTTATCTTTTTTAGTTTTACATTCTCGAAAAAAACTGTACTAATTGTAATGTTTATAGATATTTTAAAATTGGTAGGAAATTGGAAAACTGTGATTTGTGAAAATAGAAGCATGCGGAGACTCATTTCTATGAAAAAACGTAGATGTAGATGAGACCTAAAAAATGTAGATGAGACCTAAAACATGTAGATGAGACCTAAAAAATGTAGATGAGACCTAAATAATGTAGATGAGACCTAAAAAATGTAGATTAGACCTAAAAAATGTAGATGAGACCTAAAAAATGTAGATGAGACCTAAAAAATGTAGATGAGCCCTAAAAAAATGTAGATGAGACCTAAAAAATGTAGATGAGACCTAAAAAATGTAGATGAGACCTAAAAGATGTAGATGAGACCTAAAAAATGTAGATGAGACCTAAAAAATGTAGATGAGACCTAAAAAATGTAGATGAAACCTAAAAAATGTAGATGAGACCTAAAAAATGTAGATGAGACCTAAAAAATGTAGATGAGACCTGAAAAATGTAGATGAGACCTGAGAAATGTAGATGAGACCTAAAAAATGTAGATGAGACCTAAAAAATGTAGATGAGACCTAAAAAATGTAGATGAAACCTAAAAAATGTAGATGAGACCTAAAAAATGTAGATGAGACCTGAAAAATGTAGATGAGACCTGAAAAATGTAGATGAGACCTAAAAAATGTAGATGAGACCTAAAAAATGTAGATGAAACCTAAAAAATGTAGATGAGACCTAAAAAATGTAGATGAGACCTAAAAAATGTAGATGAGACCTAAAAAATGTAGATGAAACCTAAAAAATGTAGATGAGACCTAAAAAATGTAGATGAGACCTAGAAAATGTAGATGAGACCTGAAAAATGTAGATGAGACCTGAAAAATGTAGATGAGACCTGAAAATGATAATTTTATATAAAAAAAAATAGAATATGTACAGTTTTACATAATATGGAAAAATTCCTAAAAACACACGTATTTTATTACGCTATACTTAATGCTATTCAACCATTTCTGTTATCACCCAAAGATACTGAAAACGAATGCATGCAATAAAAGTGACCATCTCAATCCAAGCCTCATTTCAAAAAATCCCATAACGAATGACCAGCGGTGTTCCAAACCCCACGAGATGTAGATCCGAAGAACCAAGGCGACAATCCGGCAGTATCTTCAGAGGTAATCTGACAATTCCGTTTGAGAGGCTATTCAAGGAAGATCTCTTCTTTTCATCAGTGTAATTTGCCGTGGTCAGACCTAGCTATCGGCTTCTAGATCTCACGTTACGGCTTTCGACCAGGACTCATTGTCCGAAAAGGAGCTGTATGATAGTCTTGCAGACAACGCGAGTGTTTATCCATAGAATGATAATTAATATTAAACCTCGTTTACAGGTAATTATTGAAGAAGATAATTTAAATATAATGATATCATCATTCGAGAACAGTTCTTAGATACTGAAATATCATGTTAGATAACTAATTATCAGGAGAAGTGACCGCGAATAAATCTATAAGAACATAAATATATCGACTATAAATCCTTCAGTTGGAAGCCTTATCTCTTCTGGTAGGCATGCGTATCCTATTTTGGCAAGGACGCTCTTTGAACGAAAATTTATGACAAAGACGTCGACGTAAACGAAGGGCCTCAGAAAATTGAATCATCAATGAAAGAAGCTGTGGCCGCAGTAGCATCATGAGAAACCAAAGCTGAGATGAGGGGAGTTATTTTTTCTCACTTCTGTTGAAGCTTTTTGTTTATAGTCTTTGTTTCCGAATGAATCTATGATTCTAGTCAACTTTAAATCATTTGACAGATATTGTTATAAGAGAAAAATTTTGCTCAATATATATATTCAAAATGTTCCAGAAAAAATAAATTATTGCAAAAAATATATATTTAAAAAAAAAAAAAGAATTTGCATTTTCTGTATAATTATCAATGACTAAGAAGTATAGATATTAAAAAAATGCATATGTGAAGTTAATACTTCTTCTGCATAAAATTTCTTTATATAAGTATATTTTCTTTTACAGAGGTTTGAAGCTATTACAGCCCCAATAGAAATAATCAAATTGAAATCCCTGGACAATATCTGCAGTTGAATGAGGCTCTTTGCGCTAAAATGGACATCATTTGAGCTTATCTGCCCGCCAAAAGCCCATGCGGCAGATAAGAAAAGTCACCGGTGATTTCCACCACATTTTGAAGAGATCTTTGGCTTCAATTGCACGAAACCGATTCAAACCTCCAGCTTCAATTTAAATAAAGTAAAAAGGTAATACTTAATATGACATATGGTGAATATTTATACGTATCTAAATTATTTTTTCATAATATTTATGTTGCAGGACGCAAGATTTTCACAATATTTTGGTAAAAAAAATGCCAACTATTGGTTCACTCTGTAAGAAATTAACGTCAATTAAGATAACAATAAATTATTACGTACATGCTAAATTATTCAATACAAAAAAGACAGTATATATATATATATATATATGAAATAAAACTCAGTATATATAACTAATAATCCCTTCTGTTTCAAACTGCATATCCCATTCATTGTTTTTCAAACGAAAACAATTTTTCAATGGTTTCCCCCCGTGCACTTTATCCAATTTTCTTTACGTCTATGTACACTAGTCCCGCTTCTGCATTCGCTAATCTAATCATTTTTTCAACTATTTGCGAGTGTGTGTGTATTTTTTTTCTCTACATTGCAGATGATGGAACATGCAATCCAAATTTTAGAAGTAAAAACAACAATTGGCCAAGTTATCAAATTGGAACGAATGACGAATGGGGGAAACACTTTTCTGAAGTACGGGGTGAAAACCTTTGAACATTTTCCACCAATTTGCTATATCTATGATTGATATTTTTAATATAGAATTAATTTAGAAGTTGTAAATTGTATTATTTTATACGTGGATCTATTTTGATTCTAAATATTATTTGTTTAAATGTTTCATATAATTTGAAATGTAATCCAAATATGCCTTTAATCAGAATTAATAATGGTTGATTTGTAAATATTAGAAAAATTCCTAATTCAGAAGTTGCAAATTGAAATATGACACATGTGGTTCTGTATTGATTCTAAAATTAAATTATCTAATGTTGAATATAATTTGAAATCAAACACAATACAAATTTACCTTTTTATCTAGAATAATATTGTTTATTTTTAATTTTTTTAGTAATCTAGTAATTCAAAAGTTGTAAATTATATTAATTATAATATTCAACAGGCCCAATGTTAAAAACAATTTGAAACACAATACAAATTTGCCTTTTATTTGCAATAATATCGAGCCTAATAATGTATAACTTATACAGTGTCATCTACTCAATGCACGCGATTTCAACTGCATTCTAATTTCGAGCAAATCAATTCAGCGTTCACTTTGTCCCAATTGATATGTTTACAATGTCTATTCAGTACAACTCAGTGTCCATTATGTCTGTTAAAGCTAATTGACAGTTTTTACAGAACGAATCAAGTCTATAATTCTCCCATTCGTTTATGAATTTATCGCATGTCGCTACGGCTTAAGTCGCCGCCAGTCGCTAATTATTTGTCTGAACTACGTGCGTTCTCTAACTGCATAAAGAAAACAAACTGTTATACATTTATTATGTATATTTACCTCCTTACTGACAACTTGGACATTTCTTTGAAGGTATAATTTTAAGAGATAATTTTTTATCACAAAAACTGTAATATTTTCAAACTTTGTATTTTAACAATATGGAAAATTATTCGTTTTCTTTATATTATTAATGAAATATAAGGGCCTTTTTGAGGTAAAAATTTCTAGGGCAACTTATATAACACTAAAAATAAACTATTTAAAACGAAAAAAATATATGAATGAGAATCTGTTAAATGAGATTTAATTGTGACGAAAGAAAGAACTGATAAGAAAGAACTGATAAGAAAGAAGAAGATGGAAGAGAAACGAAGGAGAGGACAGAAAGGGTAAAAATTATCACCTGAAGATATTCTCAGTGATTAATGCGAATTAAATTGTTTCAACTTAAATTTAAAAGAATAGAAACATTCTGATTCATATACCAACATGAAAAAAAACATTAATTCAACATGATCGTTTTCAGCTATTTTATAAATTATATGACGTCATCATCATTTGGTCAGTCCAGCTAAAATTATTTTAAAATTTATTTAAACTTATATGTTATCAATAACTTCGAATCAATAATTACTTTTCATATATTCTGATATACTGTCAAATATGTGTCGTATATTGCTGCATTCATCCATTATTGTCAGTTTTATACATCAATCATTTTCACCCAAAAACAATTATATAGTCATCCAAAATTTTATATTATTCATCAACGATTAAATATTAGATTCGATAACAATTTTACTGATATTCACAATTAAAAGTGTTCGATCATGTATATTCTTTTCGTCGGACATACCAATCTAAATGATATGGCGATACGAAATTATATCTTTTCGAATTACCTATCCAAAATTGTACGATGTTTCTGATTTTTCTCAATGCAGTGGAAACGGGAAGCAGGAAAGAAGTCTTTGTTTTTTCGTTGCCGGTGAATATAAGTCAGTCCATTAGCTTACCCCATGCTTAGGGAGGCGGACCTCATTCATCACCCGCTGACGGCCACATAGGGAAGACCCCAACCCTTTCTAGCATCATTTTAATTAACCTTGTAATGCGCAGACCAGAAACCCCCTGGCTACTTTTTTGTGTCATCATCTAATGATCAAATGTCCGGAGAAAATGTTATGGTTTCGGATATAAACGGAGAATTTCCGATGATAATCTTCCATTACCCCACCATAAGTTTCTCTCAGAGTGGGAGGAATTAATTCAGATAAACTTAATTAATAATCAATTTAACATTAAATTATATATTCTTCATTTCATAAATGTAGGCAATACGTATAGAAATTAAAAATTAAAAATTGCTATAATAAATAATTTATTTCTTAACTTTCTTTTGAATTAATCAGTTATTAAAAATTTAAATACAAACCAAATCAAAGACATAAGACATGAATTTCAAACTGTTAGCTCTATTTAAAAATTATTTTGATGGTAAAATGAAACAAAGTCTTTCGAAAATCCTTCATGAAATACCAAGACTGATAATAACAACCATTAATATATCTAACACAGAAGCTGATAATCTGCATGTCATACAGTATGTTGTAGTGACAAGAATGCATGTAGGATATATATACTACGTCGAATATTAAATTGTAATATATGGAGGACATAAGAAGAGCGAATTAGTTTGATAGTTGAAGAAGGGAGAGCTCCCCTCCAATGTTATTCATATGACATTATAAGGGTAGGACAGAGGCTAGGCACTGGACATAAGCTGTAATGGCCTGTATTTGTCACCCCAAAATGAACTTCCCTCAGAACGGACCAGTTCTCTTGATGATACTCTGCAGTATATTGCGTCGTGCTTATAATATCATATGTATAAAGTACAGCCTTTATAATAGAGGAACAGTCTGGAAACGCAAGGCCTATTTTATAATTTGCTGATGGTCTCAGATCGTAAATTGTGCTAAGTTATGAGGCGAATCATGAACGCAATGGCCAGCATTTGTTTGTAACGAGAGACACAATGAATATTAACTCGGATATAATGAATGTGTCCTTTGGAACCAATGTAGAATGTCCAGTAAATTAGATATACATTTACAGTTCCACTGTATAACTACGAGATTAACCCTTTAGTTGGAGGGAAAGTTATGGTGGGGCCATAGAAGATTGAGAGAGAAAGTTAAGGTGGGGCCAAGAAGATCGAGAGAGAAAGTTATGGCGGGGCCATAGAAGATTCAGAGAGAATGTTATGGTGGGGCCATAGAAGATTGAGAGAGAAAGTTATGGTAGGGCCATAGAAGATTGAGTTGTATCCTTCAAATTTCTGTTGCACCCGGGATAAATTCAGTTTTCATTGCTGTTTTACAACAAATTAAACAAATTATTATGAAACAATTATTCATGAGATAATAATAATAACAATAATTATTCAATAATAATGTTAATATAAAAAGAGTCATATAATGGATCCAGATTCTTTTCTTAATTACTATGATATATATCATTTTTTAATATTATCTATATAAACCATCAATGGTCATTTCGTACATCAATATACATTTAAATAATAATGTATTCACTGTAAGACTGACAGCCTTCCTTTTAAGCAGAGATAAGAAATGCGAAGTAATACAGCTCACATTCAATAGATCTAACTATGTCTTCAATGGAGCATTGCGATCTCTGTCACTTCATTTAATTATTCCTATATATTGTGTTCTTGGCTCTCGCTTTAATTAATCTTAGGATGGATATTATGGAGAAGGGGGAGACCAACTGACCCTTAGGCTTCGATCAGCCTCAGACGCTTGATTTGCATCTTTTCATTAGTAGATATTAGTTCCCATGAATTTGAAATACATCATTCGGGAGAACTACAATCACGTATCTAATTTTGATATATCTTCTACCTACACATTGACTCATCGACTGTTAATGTATCAATTTTCTACAATTTTAATCGCTAAATATTAAATTTGCTGACGAACAAAATGTTCTTATTCTGGAAAATTCATCGATGATTTCCTGATAAAAATGGAAATAGTGTAATGTCAACCAGCCTCGCATTTCCATATTTTTATAATTATTCAATGTTTTCTTCAGATAAACGGTACATCGGACCACTATATATATTTATCCTAATTTTGATGCATTAAAATGAACCAGGGAATATCCTTGTTTGTCTGATTTGTTTCCAAACAGCGTTGAAAGCTGGGCTTTGTTCTATACGTTCTCGCCGACACAGTGTCCACCTTGGACAGCTCATTGAAGAGGGCCTCCTGAAAATCAGAACCTACCACAAGAATAACCGATCTTGCTTCTCATATTAGCTCTATTAGATCTGGTCTTAGTTATGCCATATAGGATCTTTTTTCAATGCTATTTTCTGTAGATAGCAAAATATGTACTGATATAAATTAAATGTTGGATCTAAGTCTTCAAATTAATATTAGTTCCATATTTTACTTAAGTATTCGTTATAAGAGTAAATTTTTACAACATCTTCAATGGTAAGATCAGGATGTATTATAATTTTGAACCCAAAATTAAATTTTCATCAAATCAAAACGAATTTCTAACATCTTTCCAATTTTATTGAAAATTCACGCATGATAGAATTTTAAGTAAAACTCTAGTCCTAAATCTGTAATTCGAACACCATTCCATTTTCCGAGGTGTGGAGACTGAGGATGGGATAGATGGGCTTGGCCCGGATTCCCTCAGAGACGAGAGCCCCATTGTGGTGGACTGAGGAGGACTAATAAAGCATACAAAGACGAATGATAACTGCCAATATGCACTTGAGCAAACTGGACGACGGACATACTTCATGAGAGAGGAGTAGCCGCTCTATCTAATCACGTCTCGGAATTACATTCTCTCACTACGTAAACCCAGTTAGATATTCTATAATCGGAATTTCAAACTATATATCGTATTTATTGTGAAGTAAGATTATTTCAGTATAGTTTACTTCCCGTTGAAAATAACGGGTCATCATCAATACCAATTTATTACCCGTTATTAGGTTACTTTTAATGAATTCAATTAGAATTAAATTTTCTGCATAGTCTAATTTATTTTATAGATGAAATACATTTAAAAATTGAATAAAAAAAGGTTAATTTAAATATCAAGTCAATATATTCCCGTGCGTATCATAGTTACATTCTTCATGTTTAATACCCGTAGTGTAAAAGCGAACACCAAATAAATAAATAAACACACTACGGGTATTATTAGGATAGATTGTTCAATCGAAGAAAAATAACGCTATATAATTTTTGAATATATGAAGATTAAGTAGATCATATATTACAATTCTATAAAGTTGGCTGGAAATTGATAAATCAATGATATGGCAACCTATAGAGTATAGATAGTTAACGTTCAGTTGGTGTCCGATTATTGCTTCGTCACTTTACAACAATTTGCTATTATTTGAAACATCCAAAAATATTGAGAGAAATTCATAATTTACAAAACCAACATAGACTTAAAATGCTGTAAAAGAAGATGTTGTAAAAGAAGATGTTGTAATAGATTCTAGAAGATGCTGTAAAAGTAGATTCACTATAATTGATCCCACGAAAATGCATTAGTATTTTAAATTGATAAGTTTGTTAATTAATTAAGTATAGGTTTTAGCAACAGAAAATGACCATCAATCAAACGACAAAAGGAGGATACGATGTACCATCAGAGTTAGCTATCTATGGTCCTACTCACGACAGGGCTAACACCTACCTTCTATTAATTAAATAATCACCGGTACATTAACTAATGACTCTGTGAAACAAAACATCATCACTATGAATATTGATGATCCTCCCTAAGTTTATTAATTTTCCTAACAATAGCTAATAATTAAGATAAAATAATTGAATGTGTAGAAGAGCGTTATTTTTACATCAATTTATAGTTTGTGTTACCAGTAAATTTCGAATTAATAATGTTTATGTATTAAAAAAGCATTTTTCTTATAAAATTATTTACTAATCAAAATATTATAAGTAGTTTCTACTCAACCTGTCCAGTAGAGTGAAATTATACTGAAATTTTGGTTTACTCATATTACAAGTATTATTTTATTGACTTAATTATATGAATGATTACAGTTATTATATAATTCTAAAATATGAAAAAAATAAAGAAGAAAAAATACAAATTTTTATGTTATTTTAATAATTTAAGCCAAATTTACTTTTAAAAATTCATTGTATGAATAATGGAAGAAAAATTTATGTAAATGAAAATATCTCACATCGCCTTTTTAATCCTCATGAAAAGTTATTTGTAGTCCCTTTTAATCTAAAAATACATATTGATATAAACAAAGCTCTTATAATACAGTTAATGTACAAAAAATTAAATAAAGTGACCACAATCTCTCAATGAATATACTGCTTACCTATAAATATAATCATTCCATCCCTATACAGAATGTTACTGAGCAAAAAGAAGAGCATTTCTAGTAATTTGGAATATTATTCGACAGCAGAAAGCATTTTAAATTCACCAGGCGAGATATTTCCTTGCCAAAACATAACAGATACCAAAAAATCATCCTAGAAAAATAAGCCTATTAGGCTCGTTAAAATAGATGGTTATTAGAGCGGTCGGGTGAAAATATTTGCCAATATTACACTAATAGGCCTACACACCGACCAGTTCTTTCATTTGCTTTTTAATTAATACTTTGAATGAAAATGATATTTCAGTGGTAGGCTTATTTAGATCGGGAGAAGCATTAGAATAAATATGTACGGCTGGAATATTTGGTGTAAAATTATTTCATTGCTGTTCGAGATGTAAAGTATATTTATTGAATTTGAAATAATAATAACATGTACTTCTGTTAATTTTAACGGAGTTTGTGAATTTACGTATATTTCATTATAATTAATTTCTTAACGATACATATCACTGATTGATTCAATAATAATTCATTTAATAATACACAGGTTTCAAATGATAATTATTAATGGTCTAAATAGTATTAAATATCGTTATTTCGACCGGCACGCAGTTTCGTACATTAGTTACATATAATATAAATATACTGACAGTTTGGTAGAACGTGTCACAGTGAGTGTTTACTTTATTTGTTTTAACACTTATCTTAATTTAGAAACATTGTTTTCAGGAATTCTCCAGTAAATGTGGTGTACGGGAATACGTAACTGTACGGGAATACGTAACTGTACGGCAATACGTAACTGTACGGGAATACGTAAATGTACGAGAATACGTAACTGTACGGCAATACGTAACTGTACGGGAATACGTAACTGTACGGGAATACTTAACTGCACGGGAATACGTAACTGTACGGGAATACGAAGCAGATCGGGAAAGAGCTCTAAGAATTTTAACTCTACGTTAATTAAAACTTATCTATAGATGAATACATAACTGAAAATGAATTGGTACCTAACTGTAAATTAATAAGTAACTGTAAATGACTACGTAACTGTAAATGACTACGTAACTGTAAATGACTACGTAACTGAAAAAGAATTCCTAACGGGAAAATAATTGTACACAGAAAAATAATTCGTAACTGTAAATGAATACGTAACTGCAAAAAAAAAAATCGTACCTATACTGATAACACATAACTGCACGATAATGTGTAACTGCATGATAATGCATAAGTTAGCCTCCATCTCCCACATACACAATAAGACTAATGTTAATACAAGCCATTTCATTCATTCGTAATCTTAATAGAAACTTGAGGGAGACTTTTAAGGCACACGAACAAAAGACTTCATTTTGCCAGGGGCTGAAACACTTCATATTTCTGTAAGTAGACAAAAAGCTATTTAGATGTACATTTGTGTTCTTCACAATGGTGTATATAACTTCGAAACAATGGCCTCGCATTAAAATAATCATTCTGGAGAGCTGAGCATTAATTGTCCCTTTCCATTTGGAGACCGAGAGACAAAATAATAATGCTAAACATTTAATTTGAGTCTCTTTCAGTGAATTGTTTGGGATGTTTTCTATTTTTTGGCTTCATGAGTTTGGAAGCTAATGAAAGTGAGAACAATAAAGGAATTAGATCACAATGCTGAATAATAATAAAATGAGAAAATAATGTGAATGATAATAAATTGAGAGATAAAAATATGAACATTTAGATTAAGTGCACTCGATGGAGCGCATACCTTCGCCGCTAATTTGATCCGTTCTCTCCGAAATCTGATAAACTTGTAACTGGATATTGACCAATCGTCCAACCAAATTTAATGCAATATGGTTCAATACTTTCTGAGTTAGTGAGTTGTAAATGACCTTGACCTTTGACCGGATCGCTCCAAAAATACTACTAGAGGGTTTCTGGACATTGACCAATCGTCCCATCAAATTTCAGGCAATTTGGTTGAACACTTTTAAATTTTTGAGTTATAAATGGACTTGACCTTGATCTTTGACCTTTGACATGGTCTCTCCCAAAATTTAACAAAATTGTTCCTGGATATTGACCAATGGTATCCCACCAAATTTCATGCAGTATGCAATAAAGTTATTACTTTTTAAGTTATAAATGACCTTGACCTTGACCTTTGACCAGGTCGCTCCCAAATTTCACCAGATGGTGCTTGTAAATTGATCAATTGTTCTACCTTATTTTAGGCAATTGGTTGAATACTTGAAGTTAAGCGAATAACAAGTTGATAAATAAATGAATGTCATCGAAAATATAACCTTCCGCTTTTTTCGAAGTTAATGATAAAATGACAGAAAAAATGTGAGAATAATGAAGGAATTAGATAACATGTATGAGAGCATTAATGAAATGAGATAAAACAATGTGAACTATAATGAATTAACATATTTTCCGATTAAGTATTAACATGCTAATTATTATATATATATACTAGTACAGTACCTGTTGTTCAATTAGTGAGAGTTCAATTACTGTAGCTAATGAGATTAAGATTACATTCAAATGAATACATATATATACAATATATCTAATTTACCAAAAATTATATTTTTTACTCTATATGGACAAAACTTTTATATTTTAAATTAATAATTTTCGTGTGGAGTATCAATGATACTGCAGCAAATTATTAGTTTTTCTTTTCTATCTCTGTTTCTTTAATTTTTCTCTTATTTACACCAACTTTATGAGGCGCTGTTGATAGAATGACTGTTTACCCCATTTTGTGACACACGGACAGACGCGGCTCTTATTATAGTATATATGATTACCATATTAATATTCATTCTTAATATATGATTACCATATTAATATTATATGATTACCATATTAATATTATATGATTACCATATTAATATTAATATTCATAATATTCATTCTGAATAATAAATTCAGACCATATTAATTAATTTAAAAGCAATTTAGGTATAAGAACAAAAAATATTATATGAATTAAAGTAAAAATAATATAAAATTGAATATAGTGAAACGAACATAATCAAATGAATAAATCTATTTCTGTCATTTTAATTTATAAAAACAGAACCTAATTTATTTTTATATTTTTGCAGTGTGTTATTCTGATTCAAAATCAAAATGACCAAATTCAGAAAATACACAATTCATATTAATTAATAACATTTTCCCAGTTTTAGAAAATATCTAACCAGGCTACGTTTTAAATTTTAAGATTATTAGTTAAAATGAGTATTTACATCATATTTTCAATATTATATAATAAAATATATCCATAAATAATTTTCACAAATGCTAGTAATTAAATCAACATTTTTTTTAAATATTTCGTTCCTATATTTAAGAAACACAAGAAAAAATAATTCCAGAGTAGTTGATCTAAAATTTCAGGAGAATTTTATGGAAAACCTAATTAACTTGGTTATTTTGAATTTCAAAATGGGTTAACAGAATTATTAGTTTTAAGTGATTTTGGTACAGATAATAGGAAAAATCGGGAATATTCACTAGTATATCGTAATAACACCATTCAAAATTGTAAACATTAATTCTGATCCTAATTCTTGTATATATGATAAGCGGTGGCCGGAAATTTCGGTCTCAGAATTATAAATGACCTCTCAACGTAAATGACCGTTATGTAGTTTGTTGTATCCGCTAGTTCATTGTACTGCACACTTCATGATTGTTTAATGACCTGGCAGGGGGATTCAGGGGTGGCACGCTTCCCTATACATAAAATTAATTATTTTTATTTTTATGAGACTGAATTTTCCGCTCAAATCTCCTGTTAAATAAATATCAAAACATGTCAAAATTACTAATGTTACGTATCATTTTACAACAGTTAGTGATGTTATCCAATTTTAATAAATGAACTACAAATTTTAGTACTCATAATTTCAACATTTTCTATTATTGGTCTTTACCAATACCATTATAAAGTAAAACCGAGTTTTCCGAGACCGAATTTTTTAAGACCAAATTTTTTAGAACTATAGTAAACCTATAAAATAATTTTTCAGTCATCTATCATATAAATAAAGAATTATAGAAAATTATCCAGTAGTCAAATTTTTGGAAGTGTTCTTTAGAATGATTGAAATCACATTCATCATCTAATATTTTAATTGATGAAAATTATAAATAATTTTAATTGATGAATTACAAATAGTTCAAATTATGGAAAACTTCAAATAAATTTCATAGGATAAACACACTATTAATCAGTTGCCTCCATCTTCCATTCACCCCTAACATAATCATGACTCATAACTTACACTGAAATGAGGGCAATCAAATTAAACAATACAAAACCCCTTCCTTCATCCAATCTAACTCCTATAAGTTAAGGAGTCATATTATCCTAGACTCTAATAACCTATTCACAATTACAAGCTTCTCTAGCATTACTATAACTAGCTTCATTCCTAGCTTCTGAAAGAACAAAGATCAAATTAATCACCACAGGCACATGATATTAGACCCCTATTGAAGGAGGAGTTTGAATATCCTAAGGCCGGTTTCACACAAGGCGCTTTTTTTCAACAGAGATGTAGAAAAAATTTCGTGGACATTTAGAGCGTCGTTATTGATGAAATATTGATACGTTTTCTATATTATTTTTCAATTACTAATTCATAGAAAATAAGATTCGTAACTGTTTGATTTACTTCTGAATTTAGATATTATTGCAGCAGTTTCTTTTAAATTAAAATCGTATGAGGAAAGCTTTCGTTTGATATAAAAAAAAAGATTATGTATATATTTGAAAATAATTGTCATCTCCATGATTTTCCAAATAAATTTTTGACAATTTACTAATTTTAGATATGATATGATTCTGTTAATCCTTAAAAATGCATGACTGACAATTAATAGTTATAGGCTAAGTTACGAATTATCAGTAAGTTACACTTCTTCGGTCATACAAATTCTAATTCTTATTATTGTTTTTCTTATATCACCGAAGATGTGAAACTGACCAATAATTCGTTATTTAACTGAAACGAATAATTATATCGAGCTAGTATATGTGCTTCCGGAGAAATGGTCCTTATCTAAAACAATAAAAAATTCATCAATAAAGTTTGATGAATTAGATGTCTTTTGCTCATCTTTTGAGATGAAATTCGTACAATTATTTTCATCATTTATGACTTCTGGTATTCAACTTCTTCAATCCGTATGGTACATACCTATTCCTGTTGAATTTTTATTATGCCTAAAGAAAATATATAATTGAGGATTATAATAGTCGTAAGTAGAGTCGGGCTTTTTAAAATCTATAACTATTTAAAAATGAATTAACTCATCATTGTTAAAAATTATTACTATAAAAAATGGTATTAGCACTAGAAACAATTCTTTCCTTTCTAAGATTCGGTCGTTTACTAATTTTGGTGAAACCAATTCTGAAAATTAGAAGTTTTGCATTATTTTAAGAATCTTTATAATATTTTAAAGGCCAGAATAATGTTTTTTATTTAAAGCTGATATTCGGATTTGTCATTTGAATTGATGAAGATTGTATAGATACAATTTAAACTAAATAATTATTCAATAAAAAATGAGTATCGGTATTGAAAATTCGTCATTTTTCATAAATATTGAAATTAGTTAGGTTCTCCATAAATAAAATATGTACATAAATTCACTTTTTTGCAACAACAACGTCATAAACACAAAAACATGTATTATAGAGTTATCCATATAGACTTATAAATCATAAAATGCTGATTATTTTGGTAAAAAATTTATCATTGTAACTCAAAAATGTACCGCTAGAGAGGCTAAATGTCCTAACGATATACCATTAAATGTACGTACATTACAAGTACTAAAATGCCTCTCCTGAAAAATAGCTTTTATGAAGTTATGACACTGTTCTCGCAAACAAGCGATATATTATATTACTATTTTCTATTACAATAATGAATTAACATTTCTATTAAGAAAACAATCTTCATTCAAAAACTCTATTCTCCAAATAAAATTCGTTATACAACAGTTGCGTGTCCGACAAAAAGAGGACCAAATGTAAAACTGATTTTAAAAAATAACTACCTAATCAATTCACAGTTTCTACCATCTGCAATACGATATAAATAGACGAAAAAGCACCATATAATAATCAATGTAACTTCACACGCCCAGGTAAAAATAAGCCAACATAAAGCATCAATCGATGATAGTTTCCGTGAACGCGGAGAACAGACCGACTCATCTATGGGGTTCGGCGCGCATTTTTCGACAGAAGAACCTGTTACAGCGTAAAAATGTGTGTGCAGCTGTGGGTATATGCCCAGCACGTGGGTATTGTCCAGTTCTTAGAGAACTGGACACGCTTACATCAATGTGTCCTGAGGTATTTTTCTACAGAAGATATAATGGGGTGCGGAGTAAAGAAAATGGAACTTAGTTAACGTTTAGCGGTGTTCGTGAACGGGTATTCGGGTACTGCGAAGATTACTAAATTTATCACTGTGGCTCTTTTATTATATCATAATTTAAATTTCCTATAATATACTAATTTATTAAATACGTAAATCTGATTTAAATCTGATTTATCAAAGATAATTGACTATATAATAACCATCAGTGCTATAGTTTAAAATGTATATATTTTTGCAAAAGCCAAATAATGTGTATGAATTTAATTGGTGAAGATAGTATTTTTAATGAGAAAAAGTAAAAGAAAATAATTAGTTAAAATATGAATGTATATTTGTCATCTATGTACTTTAACTTATTAGTGTAATATTCTAATACTATTAATAATTTGTGTTATGTGTCTCCTTCTGGGAAATCTTAATAAATTTATAAACTGAAGAGCAAGTGAAACCACATAAAAAGTAATCATCCTTCTATTTTTCTTAAAAGCTTTCGAACAATAAAATATTCATCATCAGTATCTTAAATTTGACTAATCTAACCATATAGAACAAAGAAGTATAATAGATACCAAAATTAATAAAGTCGCCTTTAAACTTACTAAATAATTAAAGAAAAATGAAATAATAGAAAAATAATAAGTTATTAACCCAAAATAGTTGAACAAGCGAGTTCTTTTAATTTAACTATTTTGGGTTAATAACTTATTATTTTTCGATTATTTCCTTTTTCTTTAATTATTTAGTAAGTTTAAAGGCGTCTTTATTAATTTTGGTATCTATTATACTTCTTTGTTCTATATGTTTAGATTAGTCAAAATTAGGATACTGATGATGAATATTTTATTATTCGAAAGCTTTTAAGGGGACCGTACCCGGGAAAAATGGCAAAATTAAAGAAAATTTTTTATTGTGTAAATAGCTACTTTTTAACCTTCTAATAGTGTGTGCAAAATATCAGAGCTCTCATGTTACAAAAATAATCACCCTCACTCTTTGCTTACCTCTTCTTAAACTATGCCCATCAGTTCAAAATTGATTGTTTTTATCTGTTAATAGTACAATAATAGCCGGAGAAAAAGAGACCAAGAAACAGTTTTTTCATCCATTGGTTGACGATTTACAAGTATTTGAAAAAGCGGAAACATTTTCATGCTCCATACTGTATACTAATTGAGATACCTTTCTATATAATAACATATTAAGGTCAGCGATATGATAGGTATATTTTGGAGCATTGCTTCCTAAATTATCAATACATATTGAAATAATAGTTAATTTTATACCTTCAGATTAACCAATTAAGGAAATGCAATACTGATTCATATTTATTTCGTGATTAAAATCAGATGCTTAATTATTTATTAGGATATGATTGGCAGGATCTTGTGACAGCATGGCCCAAATATTATTACAACATTGCCCCAATATCATCGAAACAATGCCTTATTTTTTTTACCATATTCTCCCCCATATTGTTACAGCATTGCTCCAATATTGCTACAGTATTGCTACAATATTGCCCAGTATTGTTACAATATTGCCCAGTATTGTTACAATATTGCCCAGTATTGTTACAATATTGCCCAGTATTGTTACAATATTGCCCAGTATTGTTACAATATTGCCCAGTATTGTTACAATATTGCCCAGTATTGTTACAATATTGCCCAGTATTGTAACAACGTACCCAAATATGGATACATGTTCCAACATTGTGTTAATGTTTGGGCAATGTTGTGCAGACGAATTTGGTTAATTTGGGGTGATAATAAATAATGAATAATAGCTAAAGTATTGTTATTAACTAAAAAAATAATTTAATTAATTGACAACGTGTATACTTTTAGACGCTATATCACACCAAACTTTAAAAATATATTGTTTATATTTTTTACTATTTCACTAATATTGAATATATTTTTCATTAATTTTGCATCAATATATAATTTTAAGGTTTTTAAAAATGATTAACAAAGGAAGTTTAATTTTTGATGTAGTATGTTTATTTAAACAAACGGAAATAATGGACATTTTTGTATATCCATATATACACTTGTTTAAAATGGTACATGAATTCATTATTTTACCATGTTAAAAAATAACAGAAAGCAATTTATATTGTTTGAATTTTCAAGAGATTAGTAAAATTATCAAAGATATTATAGTTACAGAAACTAGTACAGTACCTGTCATTGTATATAAATTATATTCGAATGTAAGTGTGGATTATCGCTAAAAACATATTCTGATTAAACAAAAAAATCTCTGAAAAGCCAAAATATAAATTTAACTTTTGAATAATAATAATTAGTGTCAATTATTATTGTAGCCCATAGTCATGATACTGCCACAGATGATTTGTTTCTCCTTTTATTTTGTATTTCCTAATGAAAAGTGTGACGGACAGACAGACGCGTCTCTTATTATAGTATTGATTATATTATTATTATATTAACTTAACATTAATATTATCATCATTTATTACAGTGTCATCTATCTAGATTATAATGGATAATTTATCATTTAAAACTAGGTGATCTGTTTTAAATATCTTGTTGGTTAGGTTTACTATTATTGTCCTCCTTTGTAAAATAACTGTTAATTTTATACAGAATAACAAACATAACATTTAAAATATTCCAATCAGCAAGTTTAATAGTAAATTAATTAATGGTGATATCAGTATCACTTTCTAAAATTATATTGGATATTATTATAGTCTTTTTTTCTTGTAAAATAGAAGGATTGTGATAATATATTTCCATACAAAGATATGAACTGAGTGTTTCAAGTAAAATTGAACAGTGATGATATTAACGATTACTAAGCAATTTCTCATACAGTGTGACCGCAAAGAATGTATCCACTGCCTTGAATCTGCATCATTCATCATTACACGATAATATGCGTAATAAATTGGTCCCATAGCACGTTGATTAATATTAATGGGTTATTAATAGTACTTATAAGGTATTTTCGCTGGCGGTGGATTCATTTTTTGCGGACACACTGTATAGTATTTCATAAAATAACATCAAACCACAATTTAAATTCCTGTGATGTGTGTAAAATGATAGATAGCAAGTTATTCTTTTTTAAATTAAATATGAAAATTTCTATCCAAATCTAAATCGATAACTATGCTAAAACTGGACACAATCAATTGTTATTCTTCTTAATATAATCAATGATAATGTTTTAATTAATGTCTATTAATTTTATCTTAAATTTTCATCCTTAATTAAGGATCCCATATGTTAGAATGTTAACACTAGCAAAGAATTTTGTCATTATTTAAGTTGCAATTCATTTAAAGGTTTCACAACGTCTGAATTTTAACGAAAAACAAATCAAATTTAATTTTACAGCAACACTTGATTTAACTGGACATATGAAGAAAAGTCTAAACTTAAATATACTTTCCATTCTATTAATAATCATTAAGTTCTTCGATTATAAAGAAAATGAACGAAAGAAATCAGCGGAACATTCGTACGCAACTCCTAGATTTACCACTGTCCCAATTTTTTTGCACTTGATATACTAAATATTATGTTCATTTCAACACATTTTTGTCAATCGATATAATAATAGTTGAACTGTGTTCATTATCTAACATTTGTGAATAAATGAACGCTTCTGGATGATCAGATATTTACGGAGTATCAGGTTTGTTACTGATTTCCTTGATAGGGAATTGACATAACTCTATGATTCGTCATTAATGCTCCATAATTTTTCAATTATATGAAATCTACCATAAGTCTCTCTTATTTCAATTCAATACCATAAACATTCAGTGTAAAATTATGTATTCGAATCATGAAGTAAAGTGGGCGGTGAAGCGAACCGAATTCTTCCAAGTATACGAAGACGACCGGGCATCAAGCGCGCATGCTCCAGAACCGTATTCAACAGCTCTTTTATCTCCGTCCATTTCCAAAAATATTTATTGATTACAAAATGTGAACAGAAGGTTTAGATATGATCTGCTAACAAGTTGAATATGGATAGAGTTAGTAAGACAAACTACTTTTGCAAACAGCAGTATGTAGATATACTCCTGACGCGTATCCTTCCGTTGAGGAGGAAAGAACTTTTACAAGTTTTCACAAGGACGAAATCCTGACAATCTCCTTAGTTACATGGCACTCAGTTTTTAGTTTGAATATTTTACAGGAGATCTCAAATTAATTCTTATCACAACATGATGACTTGGAACTCGTACAAAATGTCCACCATTCTCTGTTACAGGCACTTGAACCTTCCCGTGGATTAGCATCTTCTGTTTGCCATTTCCTTGAGACACGTTTATTTTATTCACTGAAATTTGCTGTTGGTTGTCATAGAACAATGGAAAAGTTTAATTAAATAGTGATTCTCACGTAAAGAAGAAATGTACTAACTCCTAAATATAGGGACGGTAAATTGAATAATGGTAGTTTGAAGATGGTTCGAATGGGGAAGGAAATTCAAGAAATATGATTATAGTTTACATGTTCTGGTTAGTGCAATTTGAAACATATTCTCGAAATGAAATAAGTTTTATCATTCAATAGGTATAGTGACTTATATTATAGGTATTGTGTATGAAATAAATTATTATCTATTGGTATAAACCAAAAAAGATCTAATTTTGAGTCATCAATTTCGGTTTCATTATTTTCCAATTGCCAAATAAGTGATTAAAATTAATTTTAATGAAAGATGCATCTATATCATAATTGGACAACTTAAACGATTTAAAAAATATATAAGAAAATTATCTAAAATAACCCAACACCTTATGTTTAATTACAATAACTATTATCATCAAAATAATATCAATCAGAAATTATATTTGTCTAATTTCGAATATAGTAATTTATATGTTTCAATATTTTTTAAGAGTTGAAAAATTATGTTGCAAGTACAGAATAGGTTTTAAAAATAAGTTTTTGTTCTAAAATATGATAAACATAGTGCTAGGTAAAACTATTTTCAAATACCTTTTGTCAGTGAACATACAATTTAATTATAAAATAAATTAAGAGAAACGCAATTAAGTAACAATTACATTATTAACTTGTCACCAACATTCTTAACCATATGAAACAATAAATTAAAGAATAAAATATAAAAATATAAACTTCAGGAATTTTGCGAATAATTCAACTTATCCATGATATTCGAAATCAAGTTATAAAAAATATTTTATAATATAATTAAGTATGTATACCGTCGTGCTAATATTATGTCTTTGATCACTGTGTAGGGTAAGTTCCGAATTATCGATCAGTTCCACATCTTCGGTCAAATTAGAAAAAAAAAATGTAATAATAATTATTTCACTAGGATTGGTTGAGTAAAAACAACCAACCCGGGTTGTTGTTTTTACTCAACCAATCCTAGTGAAATAATTATTACTACATTGTTTTTACTTATTTGACCGAAAATGTAGTTCTGACCGATAACTCGGAACTTACCCTAATTAGCAGAAGTGCTTATGGTTGGTTATCAATCAAATACACTAGTATTATTATCTTATAATCATTATAGAGTTGTTGAATTGTGTATCGTACATTTAAGATTGTTTTTAGAAAAGTTAGGTAATCACACATTTTCTCTTGGTTCATGTTTATCAATACATATATTCTGATTTAAATAATATTGTTCTCACTTTCAAAAGTTATAACAATTTAATTATAAATTATTAATAATGTGACCCGTAGCCATTGGCCACAAATAATTAGTTTTTCATTTTAATATTTGTTGTTTAATAATAGTGTGACTGACAGACAGACGCAGCTCTTATTATAGCATAGATTATCTAATTGTAATATGCTACCTGCATACATTGAAGAAAAATTATTTCGAATTTTGACTTTTTTTTAAGTAACTAAAATTTTCCTAATATGATTAGAAAACAAAAAATTTCAACTGATGAATTTTTTTAAATTTGGTAGAGGAAGAGAAAGGGAAAATTGAATAAAGAATGAAAAAAATAAACAATTGGTATGATATATTTGTATACATAAAGAAGATATATGTATGTTTATAAAATACAAAATATATTCCTAAAATAAATGCTAATTATCAATTAACTAAAATCATTATGAATTAGATAAAAAGAGTATAGATATTTAAATTGCTATGGCATATATACATAATTATTAATTACATAAGTTTATCACAAACGTTTTACTTGTTTAATTCTTTCAAAGATAACAAAAATGAATTCAATTTACGTTAAAATCATCCTGATTATGTAAAATATATATATAAAATAAATGTTTAATATACAAAAATTCATACATGAATGTATTATACCTACATAAAATATGCAGTCAGCATTTACTGATATAATTGATTTTGTTCAATTAATGATATTGATATTACGCAAGGAAATCTGCTTTTTTTAATGATTCACAACGATAAATAAACTATAGTCAATAAATTATATAATTTATCACAACAATGATATCAGAATTACGATTTTTTTATAGATTTCTAATATATAAAAATTATGACACCTAATATTTACTCCTGTATCGTTGTTTCTTGGTGTAACTTTGTACAAGTACGGTTACAAGTATTGTTACAACATTCCCAATATTGTTACAACATTCCCAATATTGTTACAACATTGCCAATATTGTTACAACATTGCTAATATTGTTGTAAAATGAACCCAATATTGTTACAACATTCCCAATATTTTCACAATATCAGTAACATTTTGTCCTATTCACAATATTGGTTGGGACCAATAGTTTTTTAAATAAATGACAATATTAGGGACACACAAAATAAACTTCACTAATAATAAAATTTAAATAAGGGATAAAGAAATCTACAATACTTTAATCTACAACATGGATGCGATATTTAGTAATAAACTTCGCAAAGTTCTTATGAGTGACATACAATTTTTCGTTTGGGTTCAGTAACGTGGGAAGTTATTAATATGAATTTTTGAAAAGATGTTCGAAATGCACTAAATATTTGAGATTTGATCATTTAATGTCTTAATACTACCCATAACTGGTACACAATTCAAACTATTTAACTAACACATAATAACAGTAATACATAAAAAAAATATTTACACTATTAAATTTCCTTAAAAATTAATCATTACAGATATATTAACCCAAACAATTTACAGATTTGTTTTAAATTCCACTTTTTTTTTCTTCAACATTTCATAATTAAAACAGTGTTCCCAATCCTTACAAAAATCCACAAACTTTATATTTCCTTTGAATTTTAATAGTTTAACTTAAAAGTTTATTAGTTATATGTATAATTTACATTATTCATTGAATATTGGTTGTTTAAATGTACCACTTGAAGGCTTCACTTACAATGTGTATACCTTTAGCTTGAAATAGGTATATCTAAAGTAATTTTCTATTTAAATGTTATCCTGCTGAAGTATACTCGTAATGATATTATTATAGTGTCAAAATTGAGGCTACATAGCTGCTCTACATCATGATTAGGGTTGTGACAATATGTATTGAAAATCATAGATCCTGAAAATTTTATAGACGGATTGAACTAAATACTATTCGATCGTTCTAAGTCAGCGGTATTGTAGTCTTCGATACCATTATATTTCGTCTTTGATATCTTAAGATCTATGATTCTAATTGCATATTGTCACAACCCTAATCATGATTCACTCTTGAACTTCTTCTGGAGTGGAAATTATAATATTAGCAACTGTTGAAAAAAAGGAACATTCATTAAGAAATATAGTTTTTTTTTAAATCTAAACATCTACATATGACGAGTAACTTTGATTCGTGATCTATGCTAGAGTTGTAAAGTGCTCTATGCGTATATATCCCTCAAAAAATTATGCAGAATAACACAAAATAACACAAAATTATTAATCATGTATGATAACGTACTTTCAGTGTAATGAACAATCACATACCTAGCTATAGGGTGATGAAAGTGTATTGCGGCAGGTAACTGCGGTCATACTAAATATTTAATGCTATAGAGTGCATTATGTTTCAATCATCAAGATAAAGAACTAGGTATTGGTTCAGTTATTTCAGAACATGTGCAAAGTGTACTGAAAGAAAATATATGGCAACATATTAGGTTAGCGAAAATATACCCAACCCTAACGCGATTTACTCTCCTCACCCTATATGAACAAATGATAACATTTTACCAATTTTTTCTTAAATTTTACCATTTTGTGATTAATTTCATATGAACTGTCTATATATGTGCAAGTTTCACCAATTGTAATTGATAAATAATAATAAATTATTTTGAATACTCATCACTTAATTTTGGAAATAAACATTTAAAAATTATTATTTTGTTTAAAATTACGATTTTCCAATTAGAACTATTTGGAAATCCAAAACTGAGCAAGTAATGGTAACCCTTGGCATCTGAAGGTATTTCATTACCTTTGCAAATTGTGGAAAGTGATGTTTTACGTTCAGCACTGTTTTAATTTTTACTTATTTGGAAATAATCATACATTTCTCACCCATTTTAGACTGTCTTTTCTACGGTTAAAAGGACCAGCTCTCGTTCATAGCCCTAAAAACACCTGAAAATCACGACTAGGTAATAGTACATGTATATTAAAAATATACGACTGTATTAAATATGAACTTAACGATTTTCGGTCAATCGATATAAATATTATTAGAGGATATGATTAATAAAATCATATTAATTTAATAGTTTCCGAAATCCTAAAGATTCAAATTTTCTCTCAGTGTAACCATACTGATAATTATTACCAGTTCTGATATCTAAATTAATGCTGAAGAGTTCATACACTCCCCAAATTACAATTGGTGGAATTTGTAAAAGAACGTCTAGCCATCTAAATATGGAAGAAATAAAAGTATTCCCATTGAAATGATGTCATAATAGCATTGAAAGATCAGTCGTTTCTAAATTACAATTTTCAAAGGATACCTCACCAGTTTTGCACCCTCTCAGTCATAGCACATTTAATGATTAATTCTTTTTTCTTTGATAAAACATCAAAAAGCAATTGGACAGCCACTCAGCGTTCTTAGTTATATTGGAATGTATCTTTTTGCCCTGTTTCTCTGCAATGTTCTCCATTTTCTGTTTCATTTTTGCTATTCCATGACGCATGTGCTCCCCTTCATGCAATCCATTTTTATTCTCTATAATTTCATTTCCATTTTGCATTGGCTCTCTAATATGAGTTCCGAATGCTCGAACTCCATTCGCTCCTCCAGTGCTTCGTTCTTTTCTCATCGTCTTTATTATTATCTCTTCTTTTACTTCGCTTCTTTCTTTCATTTATCAGTACATTGGCGTTCTCTTTTCTTTATTGCATTGGGAAGATGTAGGTACATGCCTTTGAAAATATCTTCAACGATCTTTCTTTTAGTTGATTGAGAAACTATCAAGTTAATAAATATTACAGTCATATTAAGAAATATATTCCATGCATATTGAACCTTTATTAATGATATAAACTATTCAATAACGATAGTTTCTTCTCTGCTGGTACAATCGCACCAACCCTCCTCTTCGTCTCTCCTTCCGATAGAATATTTCCATGCGCACCACATACCTCTTTCATTCCTGTTTATTCATTTATTTTCCTTCGCCAATCACCATCCACCATTTTCTTGAGCTTCTTATGTTTCACGTATTTATATTGCAGAGGGGAAGAGTCACTACGTGGCTCATTCGAATGTCATGAGCTTCGAATTCAAATGTAACTGAAAACATCGTCTACTTCATTGAAATTAAAAAAAAAACACTAAAAATGATTGAAAAAAATCTATATTTGAAGATTTGATTGTTTCTAAAACATTTTTTTTAAACAAAATTTCACTGTTTAAGGGAAATAGAAGATGCAGACTAGGACATTACGGTGCTCCCTAAAACAGGTTCTAGACTCATTGCTGGTTAAAATTGCAATAATCAAATAATTAAAAACTTTGTTGGTAATCTTTGAGTGAATCCCAGATGAATAGTTTTGGTGGGATTATACAGGATTAAGTGGTTTATAGGAATTCATTCATATAATTGCTGGATATTTATAAATCTCTTCATGGCCAAGTACTATAGTTATTATACCACCGCAGAATGCAGAAGGTTTTATTTTAGACGGCATTTATTAATTTTGATTATGAGTATAGTTACTACAGAAAATGAGTAGATTTCGCTAGATTAATTCTGTATTGAATATATAATCTTGAAAGAATCTTACAGAGAAAAGTCAAATGGAATGGTATTCGTATTAGGGATTGTACAGGAACAGTAAAGAGTAGAGCCATGAATTATAGTTCTAAAGAAAGTAGTCGAAACGGGTCTAGAAAATAGTTCTAATCTATACTATAAATAAGAGCCGCGTCTGTCTGTCTGTGTGTCACAAAATGTGTTAAACAGTCATTCTATCAACAGCGCCTCATAAAGTTGGTGTAAATAAGAGAAAAATCAAAGAAACAGTAATAGAAAAGGAAAACTAATAATTTGCTGCAGTATCATTGATACGGGGGGTCACACGAAAATTATTAATTTAAAATATAAAAGTTTTGATTCTGAAGAGTAAAAAATATAATTTTTGATAAATTTAATATACTATTATTAATATATATATACATATGTGTGCATTTGAATATAATCTTAAAAACATTATATCAATTGAACACTCAATGAATGAACAACTGGTACTGTACTAGTAGACCAAAAAGACAGTCATTCTCTTTTACACCACATTAAATAACATTTGGTAATTACTGTTCCATAGTGAACATAGCATTTTGATATTACATTTTTAAATGGTAACAGATACTATTTGATCACTAATCTTAGAACTTACATAACTTTTAGGCAACTTCCAAGCAACCAGGACACATTGTGCCAACATGGGCACTAGATGGTTAGATGGGCAAGAGATGGCAGACTGAAAAGTAACCTAGAAATTACATGGGATAATGTGGTTTTCAATTCTCATGGAATGTTACCTTGGGAGAAGGTTGGTTCAATGCGGCGAATCCGTCCCACGGAATTGTCATATTGGCCCAACCTGATTAATATATAACATATCAACATTAAATGGCTGAAACTGATTAACATATTGGCAACAACTTGGGCAATATGGTTTCAACATAACAGCCCATGCTGTCACCATGTTGGCCCACTTTACAAATAACCACACAGTACCAATACGATTTGTACACCTAGTGCCAACATGGGCACCATTGATCTGTGTTGCTTGGGTTAATTGTGTGAATGAGTTTGACTGATGTGTGTATATAATGAATAATAAATTGAACTATATTTCGCACTTTTTATTTTACGATTATGTAACATCATGAAAAGACCAATAACAAAAATTACCCAAGATCACAGCCAAATAAGAAAATACAACAACAAACTTCATTCAGAATTACACCAACTCTATGCAAAAACAATGACTATAACTTTCAATTAATATACATGTTATTTTGCAATTAGACAATTAAACAATATTACAGGAAATGAAAATCATCCTATTGAATTTCTCGGTTGTCACACTTGGATTTTTGTTTTACAAAATCATTAATTTAATAATTAATTAAGTTAAAATTATCAATAATAATCCTTGTTCGTATAAATTGTTAAAGATAAGTCATATTAATTTAAATGTCATATACATTAATTATATCAATATTATACTATTCTGTTACAGGTATATTTCACCACCAAATGATGAATTATTATAGTTTGTATAGTCGTTTATACTATAGTTACTAGTTTAATCTCTTCATTTAAAGAAAAATAGCTTTTTAGTGAAAATAGCGTTAATATAATAAGCGCTATTAAACTATAATTCTATGGTTAAAATAGCGTTTATAGCATAAAACTATATTATAGCTCTATTAATTACAGCTTAAAATGGATTCAAATAAGCCGAATTAAATATTATTTCTCAAACCTCTTCATTCTCAAATATCTGCAGTTTGGAGTGAATTATCGTCTACCTACCATACAAAATAATTAACGGATTGTATACTAATTAGAAGCCAATTTTCTAGATGCTAAAGACAGACAGACAGACCACTTTATTTTCTTCGAATAGTGTTGCAGCCAACGACCGTTTGAGTCACTTCGTTAGGTTCCGTTTATCTGAGTTGATTACACGGTAAGAAATGAATACAGTCATAAGTAAGAAAGATCCCCGTACATTAGTAATCTCAAATAAATTTTATATGAATTCAATCAAATTTATATGAATGCATTTTACACCAACCAAAATAAACATAATGTAGTTAATATCTTTTTGTTTTTAAGGTGATTGTAGTGCAATCTCCTGGCACAGGGCTTTCCAACTTGAGGTGCATTTGCCTTGGGCCCAACAATTGAGCCCAAGACAATTGGGCCCACGACAATTTGGCCCAAAAACAATTAAGCCAAGAAAAAATTGGGCAGAAGACACAATAAAGAAATGTTACCTTATTTTTACTAGAGAAGTGACAATATTATCTTTGAAATATGCTTTATAGTCTCTAAAAATATGTTTCTATTTTTTTAATTCGATTGATATACTTGATAAGGTGTATATTAACAAGTCCCTTAAATCAAATTTGGATGCTAATCTCATGTTGCAATGTAGTGAAAATCTTTGAACTACTTGAATAAGTCGTATTATTTTGAATCATGTCATATGGATCCAATGTGTAGTGTACATCGTCTGACAAAGATAAATATTTAGTAAATGATGGGTAAATTTTAAAGATTATACGTTACATTGAACAGTTATTGGGATAAAATGAGATTATGAGAATATATTTTGTAATAATAATTTATAAACCTCTTCAATATTCACATTAACTTTAATTCAATTTGTATGTTCCAATAATTCCGGCATGTCTAAAATACCTACATCCATATTTTCTATTATTTCTTCATCTAAAATAGCTACATTCTTATTTTCTATTGGCTACATCCTAACTCATTTACTTCACAGTAGTTCCCTGTACAGTACAGTAGCTCTGTACTGTAACTAGGAAATTTGTTGCTTACATGACCTATCTTGGAACAGAAAATTATTGCAATTTAAAAGAATAATAGTATTTATTCATGAAAAGAATATGTTCTATTAAAATATATTTTTTTTTTATAACGAGAATAATTTTTTGACGTTAGGAAAATTCTACATTTTAAATATGATCAAGACTATATTTTTATACAAAACGCATATTGTCACAAACCCAGTTATTACTGTAGAAAGGGTCTTTTGAATAAGTTAATACAGTAAACTCTGGAAAAAATTGCAAATATTAAAATATTATAGTTGTGTCGAGACCCAATTGCCGTGGGCCAATTGTCCTGGGCCCAATTGTCCTGGGCCCAATTGACCTGGGCCCAATTGTCTTGGGCCCAACTGTCGGTCCACGGCCTACAACAAGGGGGTACATTATTTTGAGGTTACCGTAAAAGAAAGCGAAACATAAGTTCATAATCTTAATTTTTTCGAAGAAACAAAAATTTTAATTTAAATTCATAAAATATTTTCAAGTATTGATTTCACAAGACAAATTTGTGCAATGCCGAACACCCTATGATCTGTCAGGGTGAAATATTTAAAAAAGAGTCGATCTAACGAGTGCCATGCATTTGGTCTGGTTGGTACAGATATGCATCATGCCTCATCAAAATGAAGGCATGAATAGAATGTATTCACCAAGGAATTATAAGAATTGAATGGAAAGATGTTATTTTTCTTGGTTTAATCGTTTTTAAAAATTTAGGGGTTACAGTTATGTACTAAAACGGTGGAGGGGTACATGATACAAGAAAGCATGGGAGCCCCTGCTTGCAGAATAATTTTCCACATATTTTCATCTCAACAAAAAATAAACACGAAATGCATCTAATAATGCATTATAAGCTGATTGGTTAGAATTTTTTTCAGCACTTTTTTGCATGCTATTTCACAAACTAATATATAAGATTTTTTTTTATTTTCTCTGCACCATATAAAATTATTCTGATTTTATTTATTTTATTTTATTTTTTATTTTATTTGTTTATTTTTATTTTATTTTATATTGGGTGATAAAACTATCTAGTGTGAATTCACATTCGTACATTGGTTATATATCTCATTGATTTTTAAAATGCATCTACTAGTAAAAAGATCGTTGTAATTAGTAAAGTGCACAATAGAAGGAAAAGAAAGAATGTAAACTTCAATGTTGTCAAATTAAAAATAATAATATCAAGTTTGTTAGATTTGCATCATAATATTAATTAATTGTACCTTGTGAAGAAGAATATGGTATTGCTTATGAATATCCAAATGGACCAAATTATGAAAATGTTGATGGATCCGTCATTTATATTTTTTATTTTTGAGAAAATTTATAATCATTTTTTTTTGGTATAATTTATGTTGTTACGATCTAAACCAAATCGTCGGAATTAACAGGTTAATTTTCAATGCTGGATAAACATCACTTCAATTTATATTGTTGACACATGATGGTCTGAGATTATTCATTTATATGAATAATATCTTCAATCTGCCAAATTAATGAAAATCTAGAAGATTATTTATCCATTTCGCCCCTCTTGAATTTACTCTTGATGTCGCATATACTATTCTGATATGCCAAATACCCCGAAATCAGGACAAATTCAGACTTAAGCTGATGATATTGAGGATATTGTGAGTCTGGTAACAAGACCGTCGGCCCAATTAGCACCGTACTATCACTACTCATAAGCGATAGAAACTTAGCAGGTCATTCATTACTCCACTCAGGAGAGCAATAAAGACAGGGGATGCATCTGGCCAGACTGTATTGAGGAGCATCATGCGTCATATCGCTCATTGATTTCAGTAACGGTATATACGAATAATGTTCATATTGCTCACTAATTTCAGCAATGGGATATCGCTCATTGATTTCAGTAACAGGATATATGAATAATGTCAATATCACTCATTAAATTTAGTAACTGGATATATGAATAATGTTCATATCGCTCATTAATTTAAATAACGGCATATATAAATATTCATATCTCTAATAAATTTCAGTATCGGCCTATCTCACAAATGTTGATATTTTAATGATAGACTTTAATAATATTTGTAATCTGTTTAAATTAAGATTATTTAACATTTTGTGCTTAAATTCACTTTTTTGGTGTAATAATGGTAAGCAAACAATATTAATTCAATATGACTTATTTATTTTCTGAACAAGAAGGTATATACCAGTTGTATCTGACATAAAATTAGCCATTTTAAAGGGGCAGTAAACCTTTCGGAACCAAAGACCACATTGCCGACGTTATAAGGAAATTAAGTAAAAGAGACTGGAAGAAGCAGTCAGAGAGGAAAGTGGCTCCATGAGCAAATTCACCTACCACTGACGGGGATGAAGCTCATTAATGCAGAAAAGCTACTGCGTGAATGCAGTCACTTACAAAGGAATGTGACGAAAAGGGACACAAGCACCAGTGGCTGCACTCATGGATGAAGAGGAAAATGAAGAGGTGATAGTAAAAGAAGCCTACGAGTCTACCTAACACAAAATCTAAGACCTCGTAGTTGATGAGCATAACCCTAGCGCTATCCTCTAAAACTGCAAGTAGCGTTACAAAAATGGTAAAAAAAAGACAATCCATAATTAAAATTACAACAGTTCGGAGCCCAACGAGCGTCACCCCCGTTATTTCCAATCACCACAGACAGCTTCAGGATAGAGCCCCTGGGGCTAATTGGCATTGTTACTGTAAGAGATATCTTTAGATTCACCTAATGTGCTGTAACATCTCAAACACTTCTTTCATAGTACATAACTCCTCTAATAAAATACAGTATAGTGAATCTAGTGTCCTGAGTAAGGAAGTAGCCTCTATAGTGAACAAAATATATTTATAAACTGAGGGCCATTCATTCCACACTAAAGGAAAATTGATCATTATAAAGATTAGTTCATTACTCGGGACTCTACGAGTCAAGATTCACTATACAGGATTTGTTATATAAATAATTTATTTAAGCTTTCATTCCATTTTTTGAAAATCATTTCATACAAGCAAAATATTTCCTTCAAATGCCATTTTCAGGTAACACAATTATTCCTCAAATTACATCAATTTGTATAAAGTTTTTTCGTAGTATTTATTACGGCAGTGAGCTGAAATATATCCATCCACAAGCTAATGTTCAAATCGAATTTATGGCGATTTACCCGGCCGGAGCGTGCAATTGAGTCCGGTATTACTATTCATTTATTCTGTAAGTCCAAAGAAGCCTATAAAATGTTTATAGACATTGCGCGTCTTGGAGACCCTTCTTATACTATTCAAATGCATTTATTCCCTCTCAACTGTCCAGCTGATGGAAAATTGTCCCCCTCTTTTCTATTCGAATAAAAATCGAAGCCTGGAAACTTGAAATCTGAGTCAACACGAGATCAGGCTTATTTTATTGCATTTGCATTGCCTTTTCGAATGAGGAAGCCTAAGTGCCTTGCTCCGATTCGACTCAATGTTTCTCATTTCATTGGATCACGTTGGCTCTCCTAATATTCTTTTTATTAAAAATTGTAGTGGATC
Source organism: Caprella mutica (assembly GCA_947561585.1). Lineage (NCBI taxonomy): Eukaryota > Metazoa > Arthropoda > Malacostraca > Amphipoda > Caprellidae > Caprella > Caprella mutica. The sequence goes on along the minus strand of CANNZV010001469.1, from coordinate 224,769 downwards.
TTCAAGAATGAAGGAAGATAAAACAATAATTTCACCATATCGTTTTCAATATTAAATAATATTTAATAGGATTTTGATAATTTTGTATTCCTTGAAAATTGGTTCTCATTTTATTGTAAATATCATAAACAAATATGAATTTCTCATACATGTAAAACCCTAGCTATCCTATCATCACTACATATATAAATCATCACATAAATATACAGTATATTTATTGGTATATATATTTTGCATCTTAATGTAGTGTATAGTGAAATGGACATTTTTTTTTAATATTAGGAGGTAATGATTGTTTAAATTCAAATACAAACCATAAGTACAACATCATCTAATTTCTTACGCTAAATATCTAATTTATAATTATAAATAAGATAAAAACTAGAATAACTTTCTATAGTGTTTATTCAGAATTTCCTATAATAGAAAATTGATGTAGTGTCCATAAATATAATCATTTCCTGAATATTCAATTTGAAGCCAAATTGGACATCTTCAGGGTGTTCCACAATATTTTGGCTGACCAGCACCAGCCCGCAAATGAGTTTGAAATTGGCTGCGTAATGTTGAATAATTTATGAGTACATTTTCTTGGTGGTCACTGGACATTTTTTTCAGCTTACTAAATCCCAACTTTCGATCAGGAGATTTTGATCTTCCTCATATCCTACCTAGTAACGAAAACAAACAGTCTCATTGAAATTGTTAGTTACTGAACAAAATTTTTTATTATATGATCGCATCTATTATAATGAATACCAGTTATATTTCTTTATTGATATCATTATTTTAATGAACAATTATCGATGTTCCTCTTTCGTATTTTCCTGAAATTTTCTGAAAATAATATATTTTTGAATCATCGACAGCAATTTGAGCTTAGGATTTAAAAAATCTAAAGTTTGCGAATATCCGCCCTCGTATTCTTTCACGGAGAATAATTCTTCCGTTGGCTAGAGACTGTTTATTTATCCAGTCCGAGGAATACATTATATATATTGACTCTAGTTCACCCCATAATTTGGAAGAGTGGCAAATCTGGGACCTCAATGTCGTCTCCTCCAGCAATATCATTGCTTTGTGTTCGATAAATTGGAAAATTGCTCGAGTGCCGCCACTTGTTGTTGTTAGGAAGATACTTTCAGCCCCAAGAAGGGAATAAAAGGAACCAACAAATGTGTAAATAGGCTCCTATCACATACGCCTGCATCACCCAATTCACTCTTCTTTACGTAAAATTGGTTTTGAATTGGTTTCCATAAAGGAATTTCCTGATATTTACCATCAGTTAGTCCTAAATATATTCATAAAGTCTCAATTATTGTACGATTTTATTATCAGTTTAATAGAAACATCAAAAATTAAATATGATTTGGAATACCATATGAATTAGATATATCTACTTAATACAATTAAAGTTGCGACAATTTTCTTTTACTATTTTTGAAATTACTACAATTTGAGCGATACTTGATCGTATGACTGGAAAAACTAATAACAATTTGCGAAATATTGTGGTAGTCTTCAAAAGTATAATAGTGTATACAAATTTACATATAATATTTTCGATTATAATTATATTGTAAACACTAAAATCATTCCTACTATTCTTAATTAATCATTAAACGAATTAACTATTTTGTAAAATGACATAAAGTCCTCAATTGTGAATTACGTACCTTTTACATATTCGGTCAAAATTGATCTATTATTTCAAAATCATATGATTTATATGTTTGTCAAATTTATCGCCTACACTTTTACAAAGAGTAAAAAAACATTTCTGAGGTTTCCGAATTTCTACGAACATACACGAACATTCAACTTCTGACATGAATATAGTACAATAATTATAAGAAAAGCAAACCACATGCGTGTATTTGGCTATGGTGAAACCTAATATATTTCCTGCCAACTCATTAATCGAGAGTATATTGAAGTGCAAAATGCCATTAAAATCTAGCGAGAACAAGAAATTGGACTGCCTGCAAGACAGTGTATCTAGGCGAAGTGGTCAGCAATTGTCCGGCGGCTCCAATTATGCCAGCTCAATTAATGCAAATGCTGGAGGCCTTTGAAAGGAGCTGCATTGGGACAAATGACCGGGGGAGGGACTCGAATGATGCAGGGTAATACAAATTACTAAAGGAGAAACGGGGATATAAGGGTCTTACAAATTACTACAAGAGGCCCTCCTTGATCAAACGCGCGCAATCATGAATTTTAGAATGTTGGAGGTGTTGTACTTTAAGACAAAGTGAAATGTAATGAATTGAGAGCGTCAGTGTTAATTTATTTCATTTGATTATTATTTTTAAAGTATTTAGTTAGCATGTAATACAATTTTTAATTAGATAATTTGATAATCATCATCATTAGTATTTAGTAAGCATGTAATAAAAATTTTAATTAGATAATTTGTTTATCATCCTCATTAGTATTTGGTTAGCATGTAATGCAATTTTAAATTAGATGTCTTCATAAAGTTCCATTTATATAATCATTAATTATATTGTACCAACATGTATCTAACTTCGTAAATAAGATAATAACCAATTAAGTACTTTTGTTACAACTTACTCATTCATGCAGACTGTAGTGCTAGCTGTCACGAAGCAGCAATGACCGAAGTTGTTCCATTATTTCGGAGGTAATTAGTTTTGGAAAAGGAGATGATGGAGGACAAGGAGGAGGAGGAGGAGAAGAATAAGAGGAGTGTATTATAGAACTACTCCTCATACGATGCTGCAGCTGCATTCAACGACGGCCACCATACAGAATCAATAATATTGTCCGAGGGACTTTGCATATTAATTATCGCGTACACCCCCTTCAACATTAACCGAAAGTGCCCCAGAATCAGATTCATGCCTTCAGCTACTGCTCCAAGAGCCGATAGTCAAATGCAACTGGTTAAATTTGACCATTCCGAAGACATTCAAGAACGGTCGTATCACTCACTTTCGTCCTTATTTTAGGACCACATAAGGACTAAGTTCTCCATAGCAGCCAAGCGCCTCAGAGTGCTATTTTCAAGCAAATTTATCCTCTATGCATCTCTACGCCTGATGTCAATAGGAGTGAGGCCATGCGAAGTGTGCATCATTAATGATCACAACAAGGAACATTGGACCTAATGGCGTCTCTGCGAAGAATCCCAGTGCTGGTTACGACTTTTTAGGTGTGTCCACTCTCTCCTTAAACTAAGCAAACCCTAACTAACGTTCAGATAACTTGGAAGCTGGTCTTCAGATGAGGTGGGCTGGGGATGGAGTGGTGGTCAGAAGCAGCGCAGGAAGGAATTAAGGATTGGGGATTCGGGTTGGTGGTGGTGGGTGGGTGGGGGGGGGGGTGAATGAATAAGAACGGCGGCGCTTCTACTCACAGTAAGATAATGGTTCCATGAGCAATAAGAAAGGTCCAGGATATAACACTGCAGCGGCAATGCATTTGTTTCACTCATAGACACTAGATGGAATGTAAATGAAGTTATTTCGAAATGATCAATCAACTGGCAAGCTAAACAATTTTGAATAGTGATGAGATGATGTTGTCCTTTGAGTGAGTGTGCAGAATGAGATCTCGTTATTGCTCTGCATTATTAGGATATTAATTGACATTCATTCGAATAGTCATGTACGGTAGATCGAATTTAGAACACCACTACCCGATTTCAGTTCTGGTTTCTTAGTAGATAGTGAAATACTTAAAAATAAATTCTATCATGGAAAATGTATATGATAAAATTATATTTTTCGAAAGAAATCCTAATTCATCCAGCAACAGCATAATTATAAGTGGAAATAAACTTTTACTTATTATTTTGTATTGCATTTGATTTAATCACCAGAGTGCAATATCGATGTATTTTAAAAAGAGAATGCGTACCTATCTTGATATTCACTTTTTACGATAAAAAAAATATGTGCGTACAAATAATATTCGACCAGATCTTATATCCGACTTCTACTTTTTTTCAAATGTTTCCTCTTTTTCATTTGCATCTCGTATACATAAATGTATGTACAAGAAAAAAGAAAATTTCTGAAACTGATGGGGCAGATCCAATCAACTGCGTACGTACGTACCAATAACAAACTTCATGTTAAAAAAACCTGATGTTGAAAATCAGTTCAGCAGAAAACGAATAGCGGAATTAGAGTAAAAAGATCAGAAAAACGTTTTCATTTAGTCAACGGATTGAAATTCCAAGAGCTTTACATGAATCAGATTTAGAAAGATAAAGTGTGAATGTTTGCAGAACCTAGAGAAATAGAAGATGAGAGCAATGAGGGAAGAGAAGCTAAATTGGCCTTAAGGGCCGGGCCGTACACACGTAGGGTTTTTTAAGTCTTTCCACCTGACTTTCTGCTAAGCTCCTCCTACTTTTTCCACGAGAATATAAGAAAAAACGATATAATTATTATTTATTTCAGTTGGTATCCATGATTTAGTTGGTATCAATGATACCTGTAGGTATAATGGATGCCAACTAAAATAAATAATAATTATATCGTTTATAATTATAAAAAGTAGGAGGAGCTTAGTAAAAAGTCAGGTGGAAAGACGTAAAAAACCCTACGTGTGTACGGCCCTTTAGAAGATTCATGAGTACAGTGAAACTCCTTTATAATGAACTCCTTTGTAGTTAATCATCATGATTATTAGACTCCTGTATAATGAACTAACATCTGGAGTGAACATATTTAGTTCAGTCTGCCACAAATTGCCATCAGTTTTCTATGCATCTCTATATAGTAAATTAATTAAATTTAATGAAAGAGAAGAGTTCTACCAGTGCAACTCCTCTATAGTGAAGTCATGTGTAGTGAACCATCTTGATTTTTAGAGTTCTAAGAAATGAAATACACTGTATAATGAATTGATTTAATGAAAAAGCCAGTGTTGTGTTCAACTCAATCGTCTATAGTGAAGTAAATCCTGTATAGTGAACTTGTTGAAGTTCACTATATAGAGGAGTTCACTATCGTCATCCATTGCACATATGTTGGCTACCTATGATAATGTTCTACAAATTACCCACATGTCCCGATCAGTTTAATAAGCGAAATTTTGATCAATGACCAAAGGTACGTTTTTCATGCAGGGATTGTTGCGATCATCGCTCAGGAATGATCGCCCATCAGTAGGAATACATTGAACTATGTGCTCAGTAATAATCGCTGGGCGATTATCGCCGATCGATGTTCACAACAATCGCAAAGGAATGATCGCCCATCCATATGAATAGCATTCAAATAGCGCATTGCGATAATCGCTGGACGATGATCGCAATAATCGAAATTTTGATCAACGATGTAACAAGAAAAAGGATAAAATTGGCGATCATAGTAGATTGTATATACCTATATTGCAAATAGATAGAGAAGTAAGCGAAGTATTTTTGTTACTTTCTATGGTATACAATCATTCTTTCTTTTTGGTATAGCAATTAAGACACTGGTAAAATTCATAAGATTTTCTTGTCTTCCACTGGTATGATCGTAGATTGTATATGCAACAATATAATACTATTTTGCACGTAGCATTTATGAAATTTGATAGTTATGTTTAGTGAAGAATTAATTGTATCTTTTATTATTTGTGACAGTTAACAATTTTCACATTCAAAGATATAAAATATACTAATTTCAGTGATTGAAGATAATTTATAATTAGTTTGAGTAAACGATGACGAATCTGTAAGATTTGAAAATAATAGAAAATTTATAGAAAACTGTGATTTGAAAAAAAAAACACATCTTGCGTACACACTATTATTTGTTGGTTGCCAATGATGGAGCCTATTATTACATTGTTGGAGGATTAAAATTTTCTCAAGATTTGAGATAATTAAAAGTTAATTTATGGAATCAATATTAATTGGGATCAGGTGAAAATGAATCCTTGTAGTATTTAATCAGTATATGCGTTTTAAAATATGTTTTAATTGTAGGGAATTGCACTCCAATAAACACTATCATTTCCAATGAAATTGAAATTTACGCTACTCAGTCAGAAAAAAAAAAAAGTTTCCAACAGAAATTTTTACTACCTATATATCCAAAAAAAATAATTATGAACAGGTGCAAACTGTAGATAATTGATCAGAACAGTATTCACTGTAACAAATAGATAAGACATATAAAAATACAACCTTTTCCTATATTCCTGCATCCAAAATTATAAATTCCACAACTGCGAAATGAAGCCAGGATGTGAAATACAGAAAAATGAATTGGATTCCGTTTATAAATGATAGAACAATTGAGTCTAAAGCTGGTTGGCCGTTATTCCCCATTGTGTTTTATCTTCTATTTACATTTTGAGTAAGAGATATTTGCTGTGATAGGATCAATTCAGAGAATTCTACCTAAAACTGTTACTCACAAATGACCTGCTGGATATATACGCACCAGCGGAAATACGAACAAATCCCCGGGGTATATAAAATATTCCGCAAATCTATAAGCAAAAATACTAACTAGATTTGTGTTTGTTGCCTATTCTGGTATTTATTGCATTCGGTTTTCATCATTTCTATTTTGCAATAGGATTGCAAGGGATTAAACAATTTCGTTCTTTAACGATATCACAAATGGTTCATCTACAGTTGTTTTCAGCAAGATAATATTTACCATTCTATAAGTTTGTTCGATGGGAAAAAAAATATGAATTATTGATTTACGTATATGCTGCCTTGAGATTTTAATTTATTTAATGATGTCAACTAATTTTTCGATTATAATGAAATTGTGAAAAGGATGAACAAACTCTTAGGTAGGTAACATCATATTGACTGTTATTCAATTTTTTCCCTTACATTATTCAATATACAAAAAAATGACATGGAAATTGAAATTAGATCGAGCAATGAAAGCTCGGGCACCACTTATATAATATGAATCTCAAAAAGAGTTTCGAATCACACGAATAAATTATCCAGGTAGTTCCTTTTGCAATATAATATTTAGTTTTATATAAAAATTTCCATAATTTTTGTTATTATTTTCGGAAATGACTGGTAAATTGGTGAATTTAAGTGGTAAATTGGTGAATTTAAGTGGTGAATTGGTGAATTTAAGTGGTGAATTGGTGAATTTAAGTGGTAAATTGGTGAATTTAAGTGGTAAATTGGTGAATTTAAGTGGTGAATTGGTGAATTTAAGTGGTAAATTGGTGAATTTAAGTGGTGAATTGGTGAATTTAAGTGGTGAATTGGTGAATTTAAGTGGTGAATTGGTGAATTTAAGTGGTGAATTGGTGAATTTAAGTGGTGAATTGGTGAATTTAAGTGGTGAATTGGTGAATTTAAGTGGTGAATTGGTGAATTTAAGTGGTGAATTGGTGAATTTAAGTGGTGAATTGGTGAATTTAAGTGGTGAATTGGTGAATTTAAGTGGTGAATTGGTGAATTTAAGTGGTGAATTGGTGAATTTAAGTGGTGAATTGGTGAATTTAAGTGGTGAATTGGTGAATTTAAGTGGTGAATTGGTGAATTTAAGTGGTGAATTGGTGAATTTAAGTGGTAAATTGGTGAATTTAAGTGGTAAATTGGTGAATTTAAGTGGTAAATTGGTGAATTTAAGTGGTAAATTGGTGAATTTAAGTGGTAAATTGGTGAATTTAAGTGGTGAATTGGTGAATTTAAGTGGTGAATTGGTGAATTTAAGTGGTGAATTGGTGAATTTAAGTGGTGAATTGGTGAATTTAAGTGGTAAATTGGTGAATTTAAGTGGTGAATTGGTGAATTTAAGTGGTAAATTGGTGAATTTAAGTGGTAAATTGGTGAATTTAAGTGGTGAATTGGTGAATTTAAGTGGTGAATTGGTGAATTTAAGTGGTGAATTGGTGAATTTAAGTGGTGAATTGGTGAATTTAAGTGGTGAATTGGTGAATTTAAGTGGTGAATTGGTGAATTTAAGTGGTGAATTGGTGAATTTAAGTGGTGAATTGGTGAATTTAAGTGGTGAATTGGTGAATTTAAGTGGTGAATTGGTGAATTTAAGTGGTGAATTGGTGAATTTAAGTGGTGAATTGGTGAATTCAAGTGGTAAATTGGTGAATTCAAGTGGTAAATTGGTGATTTCAAGTGGTAAATTGGTGAATTCAAGTGGTAAATTGGTGATTTCAAGTGGTAAATTCGATTGGTGAATTGGTGAAAACTGAGATATGCTGGTTTTACGAATTACCTAAGTAAGCTGTTATTCTATTTAGATATATTTCATCGGATAAAATTGAAAGGCTGATTATCATATACTAGATGGTACCTAATTAGAATATCGTTAATATAAATTATTTCGCATAATTTGTAAATCTACTTTTTATTTCTATAACTTTATTCTATACCTTTACAGAAATGAACATACCAAACATACCTAAATAAACATACATAACTACTAAGAATTATTTGTACAGCATTGGTTTTAATAATTATACAATTGTTATGAATCCTTAAAATTTAGCAAAAGAGGGATTTCATATTAATTTTTATATTAAAACTTATACAACAAATCTACCCAGGACGCTGAATAAAATTAATAGGCTGATTTCAATACAGTTCCATTTAATTTATTGCAACATATCCTCAAAAAGTATTTAACAAATTCTCAAATTAATTAAATATCATATTTTCAAGAATATAATTTAGATTAGTTTACCATATAATGTATTACAATTTTCTATGATACCAAGCATTGTAGTTTTCTATGTGGACGAAACATGTTAAAGGGTATACTGCAGTAATAACTTTTTTGTGATAATATATGATTCTCTACAATTATGAATATTGTGGACACCTTAGAAAATTTCCCTTTTTTTATAATCTGAAAATGTATTCTGAATTTTCAAGATGAAAGCAAATTATAATAAATAATTTTATCAGTAATACATCTTTTAGAAATTTAAAGGAAAGAAAGAGCTGGAACATAATTGTGGATCGAAATAATTGAAAACAATAGGCCAACTTTTGATACTATGGAAACAACAACTGCCATCACTACACCGAATACAAAAGAAATAAAAGTTAATTTAAAAACAATTTAATATTAAATAATGTAAATAAGCATAATGATAAAATGTTTAATGAATAATATATATCTATCTCAGTTTACCATATAATGTAGTAGGTGATGTGCTTTACGAATGGAAAATTCAGCAATTTTCTATGAAGAGTTCGCTTATTTGAGGGCACACTCCAGTAAAATTAACGGAAGCGTAATTCCAAAGCTTTCTATGATAAATCACTTGTTTGCGAGAACACTGTCATAACTTAAAAAAAAAACTATTTTTCAGGAGAGGCATTTTAGTAGTTGCAATGTACGTACATTTAATGGTATATCGTTAGGACATTTAGCCTCTCTAGCGGTATATTTTTGAGTTACAATGATAAATTTTTTACCAAAATAATCAGCATTTTATGATTTATAAGTCTAAATAGATAACTCTAAAATACGTGTTTTTGTGTTTACGACGTTGTTGTTGCAAACAAGCGAAATGTAAAACTTTTGACGTTGTATGTATCTTAAAAATCAAGTTATTTTATTATTCGGGCTGGGAGTTATATCTAGTGATTTTTTTTTACAAAAATAAGTATAACTTTCTGTTTTAAAATTATTGAGAATAATACCTAATCATAAAAAAATTATAATTCATACGTAAATAGCTGGTATATAAGTCTCGTACGCTCTGTTTTGACTACTGGAATTATCATACTTTGGGACAATTTAAAAAGAAAGGTTATAGGACTAACAGATTAATTACACCGAAAAATAATAATTAAACTACAATTATTAATAAATCACAAACAGTATATTTGAACCTTCTTCAATCAAAAATAATTTCCCGACAAATAGATCTAATTCTAACATTTGGTGAGGATATTTTACATTAATAATTAATTGTTTCTGCATTCATTTTTTATTTTTTTTTCTAAAATTCTGCATTACAAGACGGACTCGTCATAATTCAATGAACAAAAGTCACGTTAGGAACCTTGTCAATTCCTCGTTGTTATTTAAAAATCAAAACTGTTTCCTTTTAATTTGAATACTAATACTTTTCAATATTTTAAAGTATGAGTGATAATTCTTTGCAACACAATTTTTGGCTAATAGAATTATTAGCGGGTGGCATCTATAAAGGTTACAATTTAAAAGGTTACTACTACTAAGAATATAATTTTAAAATTATTGTTCCTTGTGGATAACTTTTAAAGATTATGTTTTAAAGGTTGCTAACTCAGACAAAAAGGGGGCGGAGCACTAAGGTTTAGTGTTCCGCCAGCAGTTGATTCATCCAACCAATCACTGAAGAGTTATCATAAAAAATCATCCGTAGAAACATGACATAGCACTGTACCGATAGAAACTTATGCGGTAAAGACATCTCAAAAACCTTATGCGCTGTTTACCATTTTTTATCAATTAAAAGACGGCATGAATATAACCTTTCTTTGAACACCGTTATCACCAATTTTTTATAATTAATACAATTCTACATAGAATTAGTAACTCACCATTGTAAGTTGTGAACTCATTTTGTCATTGAGTTAATTACTTTTTGATTGAAAAGATTGAAACTCAACGGGGAATCCATAATTTTAGAGGTTATTTAAACTCTGCGTTGAAGATTTTTTTTCAGATATCAAGCTTTCGAATGGAAAGATTTCTATTCATCATCAGGAGAAAGAAAAAATCTTCAACGCAGAGTTTAAATAACCCCTAAAAGTTAGTTACTTTGCTACCAAAGTTGAAAATAGAAAAATGTTAATAATATTCTCTTTCCTAATATATATTGTATGATAGTTATGACTGGGACTAGGGTAAAGCAGGTAAATTACGGCATAATCTGTAAGCATTTTCATGCTCATAGTTTGTAGGTGAAAAAAGTACTTATGATTATCTAAGAATTTTTTTTTTAATTTCTACTCAAAAATAAATTAATAAACCTACACATCTACCAATAAATAATAATTATATGTGTATAAATATATAACAACATTCATTAAAAGATAAAGTTTGTTCTTTATTTTAATGGCAATAATTTGTTATAAAACTTTAAGCAACGTCAGGCATTTTTTTGTGGCTTTCAAAATACAGAATTATAACATCTATTGATGAATTTATTAATATAAATTTAAAAATGAGATGAACCTGTAAACCTCCTAAACACGATACTTTAATTGATTAACTCTTTTATATCAGAGAATGAAAATCAAAATTAAAATTATACAAAGTTAAAAGACACTTTTCACATCAATCGTATTCACTGGAGGCAAAATAACAAATGGTAACCAATTTTTTTCTGAACAGTTACCTACCAAGTATGACAGCGTGCATGGAGGAGTGGCTTACATAAGTAGGTATCTATTAAAATTTAAGTGACGTGTACGTGTTGTGTACATACAATATTTTTTAATTTGAGCTGATATGTATTATTTTCTTTTCTATTGCAAAATTGTTTTAACTCTCATGTGTTGATGGATTGATTGCCTTCATTTATGGTTAATTAGATTCTTTTTCTTCTTCTTCTGCAATAATGAGATTCTTTGGAGTTGAATTGTTTTACTATTTCAGTGTTTCCTAGAATTTAAAGAGTTTTTATTTTTTAAGCTAAGATTTTGTCGTCTGTAGAAGAATTGTAATTACGGAGCAATTATGTATGTGGTTTCTTAGCCTATCGGTGAGAGTGCACTATGTGTAGCCTTTGTACGTTGATACTCTTCTTTGGAACATTTGCGTACAGACAGACTACATGTGAATGCTGTCCCTTTTCATGATTTTTGGAATTGTGTTTGATGAATATATTGTGTAGATTTCTTGAAGCTAATCCTTGAATTTTGTAAACTTAAATTTTATTCAATATTTGTAAATAATTATTTTACAAATCACATTTTTCTTTTTTCATAATATTTTAAATCTCACAAATTGCACAAATTTGTTATCGTGTACCAAGACCAATAATTTTAGAATATCTACAAACATTTCAATATTAAATTTTATTTTTGGAAAAGTCATTGGAAAAGTCATTACTTTACTTTGACTGTACAAATAATGCTATTATGTATATAGGTACCCACTTGAATTTTAATTAATACCTACATATGTAGGCCACTCCTCCATGTACGTTCCTATATTGGATAGATTTTAGTTCAAATTCTTTTTGTTACCATTTATTATTTTGCTCCCAGTGAATGCGGTGTCTGTGTGTGAAAAAAGTTGTACATACCAAAGTGATTTGTTGTACCTTAGGGTAATTTGAATTATTATTAAAAAGTTCATCCATTAAAGAATATACAGTTTTAGATCAGCTCTAAGTTCATCTCATTTTAATCGTTTTATCAATAAATGTAATTTATGTTTTCTGAAATATGGCAATTAAACATCTACAGAAATGTCGAAAACAAAATAAATCGTAATTCTCTGGTTACCAATAGTATTCACAAGATTAGTTCTATCGAATTAATTAAACTTCAATTCAGAGCGATAGAATTTTTTAAAATTATATTGAAGAAACAAAATGATACATATGTACCTTTTGATGAATATTGTTACATACACAGTAGTAAATAAATAGAGAAGTATGCTAAGTTTCAAATTCATTGACGGTGAACTTGATCCGTTCTTCAGAAACGATGTAAACAAATGACGTCACACAGAGTACTGTCAAATATTATAAGTATTGTTAGATGAATATTGTAAGTGAATAGAGTGTAAAAAGTGATAACAACAATTTTAAGTAAGTTAATTTCCATGAAAATGCACATTTAACTGAATAATAGCACATTTTTTATTTAAAAACAAATGGAAAACATTCTGTGTGACGTCACTCATAATATTTTCGGATGTTCCAATATTGTACTTGGTATACTTCTCTATTTATTTACTATGGCGTATACAGTCTATTTCATTTCTAAAATTTACCAATTTGCATAAAAACCCGAAATGAACTCGTTTTCCATACAAACAAGAAGTTTAAAACTTTATCAAAACAGTTAATTGTTTTCAAGATTCTGTCTTTTTAAGTTTTAAAAAGGTCCTACCTTTTTCCACAATTAAGTTCATAATTAAGTTACTAACAGATGGTTATTATAGTGGAGAATTAAACAAAACCGACCTAATAGAACTTACAATAATATCAAGAAATGTATAGTAATTATCTGCTATGTATATATTCCACTACTAACCATCTGTTAGGAACGTAAGTACTTGTGAGTATCTAGGTAGTTTTTTTTAATTCTTTTGATTGTTTTAGCAGTTACGATAAAAAGGTCTTCGTGAACAATGTTTCTGTGAAATTCCCTATTTATGACATAAGTTAAATAGAATCAGGATATTTGTATATGGATAACGGAGCATTATTGGACATCTCGTTATTCTTGAAAAAAGTGTTAGGTACCCTGTATAAGAATAGCTGGCGAATTAAATTGTTTTCCATGATTTTTTTTTTATTTCAATGTTTTCGTCCAAAGAAATACCATGTATAAAACCTAGAGAATGTGTCAAAGGTTGCTCTGCATTTAGCAAAATTTCTTAGAGCAATAGACAATTTTTTTTGGAAGAATCTATGTAAAAGATAACAAAGTAATTGTTCTGCACGACTGCACTTAATTACGAATCTTAGCCTATCAAATAATTCTTAACAGAACCGGTTTTTCTATACATTACTCTTATATCAAAACCGATTAAAACTTTTCTGCAGCAAAAACTTCTTAAGAAAATTCTCAATACAAATTCCCTGAAAAATACTCTTCAATAATGTTTCTCTGTGATTTTACCAGTAAAAATATCAAGGTTATTGGAACATTAAATTTGTACATTTTCAATTTTAATTCTTAATCATCTAGTTTTTGTTCTTGGTGTCACTTTTACAGCTTTTATTAATTATCTAACCTATTGAGTTTTAGTCCTTCACGTCTTGGTTCATCGAATACCGATATACTTTGCTGTTATAAGTATAAGAACCATGTGACATTTCTAAGTTTTAACAAAATAATCTTAATGTTACTATTTTTATCGGAGAATACCTAATATTAAATGAAATTTTAATTATAAGTTTCTCGGATCTATCTGGAATTATTTTTTGTCGATAACTTATTCACTCCGTGACATTAATTACTATTGGAGAATCTAGGCAGCCAATAGTTGGACTTTGTTCACGATTTTTTTTTCCAATTAGATGTGGATTGTGACTAGTTGGGTAGCTATTCGTCCATATCCAGAAGGAAGAGCTTAGGATAAGGTACAGTTATTGTAAAGTGTATCTGTTATGATTTTTTCACATTTAACTAATTCCACAATTTCATCTTTTTAACTAATTGTGATGGTTGTAAATATTTTAAAATTTGTTAGGGTACAAATTTGTAAAATTTGTAAAAAATAATAGGAAATTAAAAAAACTGTGATATTAGGAGCATGTAAGAAGGACATCGTGAAATATGTATCTTTTAAATATAACTGGCCAGAAAATAATCAATTGGATTCCGATCACCTGGTGATATATAGATTCAAGTTAAAGTGAACTGGAAAGAATCATCATCTTTACCTTTTTCCCTTTTTTCAACGTCCTCTGCAATTTTTGAAGATACCGATTTCCCTGGGAGAAATTTAATATGGTGCATTAAAATATTGGTTAGGATCTTAAAAATTTTATTTAGAATTATACTATCGATCTAGGATACGTTTTTTTTTATTTCACATAATTTTTGAATTTCAAAAAATTATAATTTTATTCATGATATGATGTTAAAAAAATCAAAATCGTTTTCAAGGTCTAAATATTTCAGTATGAGACATTATCTTTCTAGGAAGAGACCTATTGATTCACTAAATAATAGATAGATGAGCATTGATAGACATAGCATTAATGTGACTGTAATTGGTATGGATCAATCATCTATCATTGAGAGTATCAAACTGTTAGCCGAGAGTGCAGACTTAGTGTTACTTTAACGTTTGCAGTTGACGTACCCACTCTTGTTTACAGATGCATTGTGATAATTGCTTCCATTTAGAAAATGAATCGAAATCATTCATCTTCTAATGTGATGAGAGTTTTTAGAAAAGTAATAAGCTATAGAGTCGTGACTATATGCTTTTAAAATCATAGATCTTAAGAATATCACAGACGAAATGAAATGGTAGCACTGGTGTAGAACCATTCAATACTCTTTAATTCTCTCCATCTATAATATTCTCTATGATTTATAAAGCATATTGTTACTAGGGTTGTGACAATATGCTTTATAAATCATAGATCTTAAGAATATCACAGACGAAATGAAATGGTATTGAATACTATATACCGCTGGTGTAGAACCATTCAATACTCTTTAATTCTCTCTGTCTAAAATATTTTCGGTATTTATGATTTTATAAGCATATTATCACAACCCTAGTCATAACTGTCGGTTCTTGTAGAAATATTACTATTGAGCTAGTTAATGCTATTCGTAATATAATGTCATTATATAAATGAAAAAAATGAATACACTTAATAGCATGAATGGAAAATCCGGTTGCAAACAACATATTTTGAAGATAAAGAATTAAGTGTCCTGATCAAAAAATGAACTTTAAGTAAGGAAATACACGTCTATATGTGACATATAGGATATGTACTTAATTGAGGGCAAATTCTATTAAATAAATTGTAATTTCTCCTCATGCACATTGCGTAAAAGATCTATCTACCATTCAGAACCTTTTTCAAAATGTTAGATAGACCTGTACCAACGTTAATCATGACCTCAAGTGTATTAATTTTGATAGCTGCTGTACTGTCACGTAACACTTCAGCGTCGCTTTTTCATTTATTCAAGCATCGCATCGATAAAAAGTGCGAGTGCGCAGTGCATACTAGTGAACAAAGTGCGCAATGAATTATTACCTAGTGCCCTGAATGGTCTGATAAGCAGTTATATAAATATTTTATCAGGGAGGCTCTCCTAATTCACGCCTCAGTGCAGGTTAACATCGATTTGCCTGGTTGTTTGATGTGTAAAGAACGTAACGGCATTGTTGTGCTGTATGTCGACAGTGGCAGTCTTCAACAAATTACTAGGCGTAGTATTAACCCATAGCTTGTTAAAAGTATCAATTATTGCCTTTTTCAAATTAGATGAATTATTTTTAGTAGGTTCGGAGAGATATCCAACAAAATCCCACAAAAAAATTGACATCTGGGATATTGAAATGATTAGAATTGAATTTTAGCAAGTAGGTAACCAAATAATTCTTTTCTCAAGGTATTAGTTTATATTTTGTATTAATTTATATGGGTGCAAACACGTCGTAATTTATTCCTAAAATTAAATTATAAACCAGTATGAAGTTTCGGTTTCTGCTACTATTCGTCTTCATTGCTCGAGCGGTCGCCCAGCTTAAAATAGGTGAGTATTTGACATAAAGATAAAATGAAAGTCATAAATGCTAATCTTTTATGAAAATTCTAATCTTTTACTGAAAATGCTAATCTTTTTCTGAAAATGCTAATCTTTTATGAAAATTCTAATCTTTTTCTGAAAATGCTAATCTTTTTCTGAAAATGTTAATCTTTTTCTGAAAATGCTAATCTTTTACTGAAAATGCTAATCTTATTGTGAAAATGCTAATCTTTTACTGAAAATGCTAATCTTTTACTGAAAATGCTAATCTTTTTCTGAAAATGCTAATCTTTTACTGAAAATGCTAATCTTTTACTGAAAATGCTAATCTTTTACTGAAAATGCTAATCTTTTTCTGAAAATGCTAATCTTTTTCTGAAAATGCTAATCTTTTTCTGAAAATGCTAATCTTTTACTGAAAATGCTAATCTTTTTGTGAAAATGCTAATCTTTTACTGAAAATGCTAATCTTTTACTAAAAATGCTAATCTTTTTCTGAAAATGCTAATCTTTTACTGAAAATGCTAATCTTTTACTGAAAATGCTAATCTTTTACTGAAAATGCTAATCTTTTTCTGAAAATGCTAATCTTTTACTGAAAATGCTAATCTTTTACTGAAAATGCTAATCTTTTCCTGAAAATGCTAATCTTTTTGTGAAAATGCTAATCTTTTTGTGAAAATGCTAATTTTTTTTCTCATTCAAAATGTTCATTTCAGTTGGTATCGTGGATGAAAGTCTGGCTGAAGCTGGCACTTGGTTGGCTAATGGAGTCACGGAGGCGCAAGCAGCTCTCGATATGACCATCGAATTGGAGGTGGCGATGATATCCATTGAAGACGAAACGACAGCTGAAAATAAATGTGAGATTTCAGATATCGAACGACAATAATTGCCTAGTATTAATCATATAACGACCAAGACATATGTTGGACAATTTTTTTATTAATCAATATTAGTTTGGTGAACTATTTTAAAAATATGTATGCACATTGTACAAGAATCACTGTTCCTTAATTAATGCTTCCTACATAGTCAAATATCCTTTGCGAAGAATTTTATATTGTTAGCTACAAAATATAAATTCGTTATGTGGCATACATTACTTTGAATGATTCTTTCTGCTAGAATATTATTATTTAATGTATTTTAAAGTACATAGAAACAACTTGAATCCTATCAGATTTATAAAAAAGTTTATCTAGTGTCCTCCAAATAATGGTATCCGCTTAAGGGATAGGTTTTCAATTTTTACAGTAGGGAATACAATAAAACTCCTGAGTTATGAAGTTCTTCCTTATGAAGCACTCGAGTAATGAAGGACCTGAGTTATGAAGTATTTTCTATGTTTAAATTACAGAAAACGATATACCTCAAAAATGTCATCCTAGTTTTCCCTCAAACACCGTAGTTTTCTCCAAGATTTTAATCATAGAAAACTATCAGTGTCCCTGAGTTATGAAGTGGCCATGAGTTATGAAGTAACCAATAATTCATTGTACCTAAGTTACTCTTTCATTATAATATTTTTTCAAACAGTGTGCGCATCAATGGCCACTGGGACAAGTTTGGTTCTCGATATCACAGCTGGTGGATGGAACTACGGAATGAAAACTGCAAAGATTTTTGGAATCCCATACGTTCATAGCCAGGTTTGTATTGATAAAAAATTTAAATGATTATTTCCAATAAATTTTGGAAAATTCATATTTCCATCTTTGTAATGACATATAAGCCAAATATAGTTTAGAGAGGAACACGAAAATTTGTGAAGCATTATGATTAAAAAAATTAATTTCTATGGTACATAACAGCCAGCGAAGAATTATTGAAATGATATACAAAAATAAAATTTGGTGATTTTATTTCCTTTTAGAATTTACCTGATTTCACTCGTTTTCATAGCTAAGATCGGAATACTAATTATAATTGGAGCAACATAATGTTTTTAATTCATTTTAACTACGTAACTATAAATAATGTTGCTTCCCCTCTTGAAGGTCTCCATATACCAACACATGGCTGCGGTAGACGAATTGATGCAAAATAGAAATGCCACTGACGCTGCTCTGGTATTTTCGGAAGAAGATGGTGAGACCAAATCTAAAAGACTCTAATTTCAAAACAGCTCGAAATAACTAATTGTTATATAAGAATATTCTTAAAATATTTCAGCTGAATTTTAATTACAAATTATCGGACATTTCCAAATTTTCGGTCATATAAGAATTATTTTCTATATTTTAGCTGGTAATTTTAATTGGTATCCTTGATACTTACGAGTATCATGGATACCAATTAAAATAACAAGCACCCTATTGAATTATATACTTTCTTGATTGACCAAAAAATGAAAAACTATCCTATAATTCGTAACTTATCCTATAATTCGTAACTTATCCTATAATTCGTAACTTATCCTATAATTCGTAACTTATCCTATAATTCGTAACTTATCCTATAATTCGTAACTTATCCTATAATTCGTAACTTATCCTATAATTCGTAACTTATCCTATAATTCGTAACTTATCATATAATTCGTAACTTATCCTATAATTCGTAACTTATCCTATAATTCGTAACTTATCCTATATAATTCGTAACTTATCCTATAATTCGTAACTTATCCTATAATTCGTAACTTATCCTATAATTCGTAAGTTATCCTACTATGTGATTTGAAAATTAAAAATTATATTACAATATACCTAATAATATGTTGACCATTTTCCCACCGTTTTTCCCGGTTGTATCAGAACTGGACCAAGCGTTATATTATCTTGTCGAGGGATCGTCTGTCCGAGTTATAGTTCTGGTCGGGTTTGGAAAGAACAGTTCTGCAGTTTTGAAGAACATGAGACCATCTCCCGCCCACTATGTCTTATTTGGCAGTGGTAGAGAGACAAACGACCTGTTCAATAAGGTAGGAACTGTAACTTTATTACTATATTATGCTGTAACATTTAAAGGGAACTATTTGAAATTTATCTTTTATTTGATGGACCCAAAACCTTTATTGAATTTCTGTATATGTGAATTACAAATTTATTGAATTTTGGAATAAAAAGGGAAGTTTTCAAGGAATACAGCCTCAGTAAAATACAAAATTAAAGTTCCTTGTGATATATATGATTTTGTCCAGTTATGAAATATAGAGGAATTATAAATGAACTGATATATTAGCATAATAGTATCCCATTAGTCACTTTTTTGCGCAAAGAATCACCTAATTATATGTACTAGGCCTAAGTACAGCCCGTAGTTAAAGTTGTACCTGTATGTTCCACCTAATATTTATTCAACCTATATTTATATGACTTTTATAGCTTCAGCTTGATTTAATATATCAGTATTTATGCATTAATATAAAAAAGATCATTTCCCCAATATTTAGATTGTTTTCTCGAATCTCTATTCCAGGCTGTCACTTCGGGTTTCGTCACCCGAGATTCAAGATGGACTGTCGTAATCACAGGAACAGATCCGGAATTTTTCAGGTAAGTTATACGGATTATAAATTATGACCTATCAGTTGATTTAAAACCTAAAATCTATCAATATGAAACGATACCGATACAATATATATTATTTCGTATCGGTAACGAACCTCTTCAGTGGTTTTTAAAAAAAATTCTATCATTCTATTGTTACTTTTTTTTAAATATCTGCCTATAGGATTAATTTCAACATTGGATAGACGAATTTAACTCAATCACGTTGAAATTATGAAAGGAATTCACCATATTTTAACTAAGTATAATATTATTTATACAATAATTATAAATTCATTGAAATCAGGGCAATGTGAATTAGAAACTTCCTGTGTCAAATATGTTTAACGGAATTTGCCTGTTCCTGAATTAAAAGTAAAGAGTTGCGATGTTGCGTGAGTGCAAATAGATATCGATCTACCTAATGCTAACAGTTATAATTTCACGTCAAATCTAATATAGTATGCCATTAATAAAGAAGTATGAGGCACTATGAATACTTGACGGCTTAACAAAGAAACACTGCGAGGTGGTGCTATATACACATGAAAAGAAAGGGGGCTATGCAGCTCTTCGGTATCGGTCTTTCACTTTATTTAATATGAATTATTAATTAAAATTAAACTACAAGCCCATTTCTTATGTAGGTTTCCTTTGTAAATTATTTATATAATGCTAATATACAAAAGCCATGTTTCAATTCTGATGAAGGGTTGAATTCAAGATGTCTGAAATTTGGTCGATGACCGAATTTTCTGCTTTAGCCGCTTAAATGTTATTCTAAAAATTAAATTTGAATCGAACAATTAATTTTGAAAAGAGTGTTCTTACTGAATCAATCATTTAGTAGGTACATTTTCTCTTAATTTCAAATGAAACCTATTATGCAATTGATTCTGTCATCATTCTGAATCATAGTCTGCTGTTTCGATCTTATGTCCTGCTTTGATGAAATGTGGAGACATCATCTTGCCATGGCTGCAAATTTTTTCAGAGAAATCACAAGAGAAGTTAGTGTTGTGTCGCAGGCAGGGGATCCTCGTTATGGTTGACGATTCGGAACCTCGGAAGCCATGATAGGAACATATCCTTTATTCTTGAAATCATTGAAAGGCTTAGGTCACCCTGATGGCTATTGAGAGTAAGTGAAAATGTTTCGTCGTATTTTAACGTAAGACTTCATCCCAAGAGCTTCTTTGACTGCTCTGATGATGGTGGTACTCTGGCTAACATTGCGTCATTTGGTCAGTTGTGACATCGACTGATGTGGTTCAGCCTTCAACGACATTTTCACTCTCGGTAGAAAAGTTTTGGTTCGCCATCGAAATTTCCGGAGACTCTGTCGAATTCTTTCAATTTTTCCCTCCGCATCAAACTTGGCCATGACTTGATAGACTGCCGTCTTTGAGTAGCCAGTACTGTTAATAAAGTCTGAAGGAGAGTTCCTAATAGGTTTCAACTCACAAATGGTAATTCGTTGAGATAATTCCGCCGTATTTAACAAAACGTTCTTTGAATATTTTATCATATTATCGTTTTAGAGTATGATTTTAAGATTATATGAAAGAATCATCACCAGTAGTGGAATATGTAGTTATACAAATAATGAAATATTTCGAACAATCCTGCGTGACCCTGCGTACAGATTGAAATATTTTAAATAGATTTAATTTATAAACTGTAACCAGATATATTTGATAACAATATCCTATTATTTTTTTCTATAAATGAAACCTTCTTCTTGCTGTTTATAATTTATTTGATATGCATTGAAATATAATATAATGTATGTTCAATATTATATAATTAAGTTACTCCTCTAAATCGTTTTCTATGGGTTCTTTTTTTCTTTAGATGCCGAAGAGTCTAAATAATTATTGTGATACTGTTCTAAAAGTGTCATTCAACATGAAAAAGGATATTATAAATATTAGTAGGACCTATTATTAGAATTATTTTTTCAAACTAATATAATGGATCGAACGTAAATTTGTTGATATCCATTTTATTTTTTTTAAATTCTATTTTTGGTTTTATATGATTGCTCTGTTTAATATATTCTGAATCACTTTATATATAATTATAAAAATCTTTATATACGATATTATATTAGGTCACATGATTAATAATTAATTGTATGAAATTATTAAACTGGTATCGTACATATTATAATTAAAGTTAAATGATGTGTTTTTAAATCATGGTAAAAGTTATTATCAGTTACTATTTTGATTACATAAAAATCTTGATATGATATTTTCGTATGTATGATTATATTTTAATAATTTTTTCAAGATATATTTGCAAATTGTCTATAGAGTAATATATGATATTAAATTTTCCATAAACACGTAGGAAATAATCTTTCAGTGTACCGTGTAGTGGCTAGGAAGAATCCTTTCAGTGTACCGTGTAGTGGCTAGGAAGGATTTTTTTCAGTGTACCATGTAGTGGCTAGGAAGAATCTTTTCAGTGTACCATGTAGTGGCTTGGAAGAATCTCTTCAGTGTACCGTGTAGTGGCTAGGAAGAATCTTTTCAGTGTACCATGTAGTGGCTAGGAAGAATCTTTTCAGTGTACCGTGTAGTGACTAGGAAGAATCTTTTCAGTGTACCGTGTTGTGACTAGGAAGAATCTCTTCAGTGTACCGTGTGGTGACTAGGAAGAATCTTTCAGTGTACCGTGTAGTGACTAGGATGAATCTTTTCAGTGTACCGTGTTGTGACTAGGAAGAATCTCTTCAGTGTACCGTGTAGTGGCTAGGAAAAATCTCTTCAGTGTACCATGTTGTGGCTAGGAAGAATCTTTTCAGTGTACCGTGTAGTGGCTAGGAAAAATCTCTTCAATGTACCGTGTAGTGACTAGGAAGAATCTTTTCAGTGTACCGGGTTTTTGTATCCCATCTATTTTGAATTTTCTCTATTCTGTTACATTTTTGATTTTTGCATATTATTATATTTCTTTTCTATCACCTAATTAACGAGAATAAAAGTGCACATCATCATCCGTATTTCAATTTTTTATCACAAAGTACTAATAGTAAAGTAGAACAGATATACTGTTACAATCTTTATCTTGACCTGGATGGACGACAAACAATTCGTCAGAGTGAATGGTTCTGTCGCGACATACTCTCCTTCACCTCCTTTGGGGGTTGCTGCCGATCAAATTTTAACTTATGGATAGAACTTTCCTTTCTGTTTGAGTGGTGTCAGATGCATTCACGAGGTTCTTTGAGTCTTCAGAGGAAGTTTTGATAATAGATTTTCTGTCGCAATATTGTCTGTTATTTTATTGGGTATTATTAGCTTAGTTTTTTATTTGAGATGTGCGGTTTTGCGTATTATATTACATACTGTTTTATCTGAAATGTGTGATTTAAATGATATTTACTTATATGGATAATTGAAAGCTAATCAGAGAAAACGTTTTAGTGGCTCCATAGCAGATGAATACATAATTGATCTGTTTATTTTATATGGGTTCCTCGATTATAACTCAATTTATAATATTAGGGGTTAAATAAATATGTTAATTATAAAATGAGTAACTAAGACACAGAAATAATACACATTAGAATATTTTAATGACATTCTTTTCCGTCAGTATAGCGTGTCACAAAATTCATTCAGTGTAATTTATTTCCCCCAATGCTGACATGGCATTAGAAATATCTGCCAATACTCTTAGGATTGGTGTTTGTTTCCTACTCTATATTCTGAGACAACCTCTTTGAATAATTATCTTTGATGCTTACTATATCATGGGTGCAACTTGCGTTATTGTTTATATTCATAGTAGACCAATTCATAATATAAGTTTTTGTGGAAATATCAATAAAAAAGAGGGAATTTCATAGGCCAAAAGCTTTCTCATAGTTATTAATTAGGATTATTCGAAACCAAAATTTCGCTGAGAGCTACGATCTAAAGCCTAATTAATTTTTTTTTT
Organism: Caprella mutica; assembly: GCA_947561585.1. Lineage (NCBI taxonomy): Eukaryota > Metazoa > Arthropoda > Malacostraca > Amphipoda > Caprellidae > Caprella > Caprella mutica. The sequence goes on along the minus strand of CANNZV010001469.1, from coordinate 200,940 downwards.
GGAAATTGAAATCAATATTATGTGTAAACAATTATTAACATATTCTGAATCTTCTTGTAATCAATAAGGATCTTTGTACAGCAAGTACTCAACTATAGGAGCAGAAGATAATGCTTAAAGGTTTGGTGAAAAGATGAAGGATAAAATCGTGGTTTGACAGGTTCTTTCCCTCTTCTTTCCCTCTTCTTTTCTCTCTTCAAAGATTCCCTCTCCCACTTTCATTCCATTCATTATCCTCATCTATTGCCGTTAGCTCCTGGGGACCACCTCGCTTGTTATTCATCTTTAAATGTCTGAATGTTCATAGAGATAATTATCTGTTATTTATATCTTGTTGCAGGGGTGACGCCATTCCAGCGGCCACTACAGTCACTCTCATGTCGCCTGCCAACCAAGTCTGCTGCACTGTCATGGCGAAAACTGATGACTGCGAATGTAGTGGAGTCGTGGTGAGTATTGGAACAGATTTCGAATAGCTTTGGAACAAGTTTCGATTATGGAATATTATTGAAGAAATTTTAAGATTTTGAACAGATTCAAATGATTTTGAAGTGATTTCAAATTAACAGATTTTGAACTGATTTCGATTCAACAGATTTTGAACTGATTTTAAATCAACAGATTTTGAACTGATTTCTAATCAACAGATTTTGAACTGATTTCTAATCAACAGATTTTGAACAGATTTCGATTCAACAGATTTTGATAAGAATTGTTATTCGATATTTTGAGTTAAAAATTTATATTCATCGGTATATCCAAAACCTCAAAAGGTAATTCGAAGTCAAAGTTGAAATAATAAAAAAATCCTCTTAGTGACATTCAATAGGAATTTAATTCCGTTACAATCTTTAATGAACCAACTACAATCCAAACCCTGAAGGCCCGATTATTAAATTACCTGAGATTATACGCATAATAATTACAAGTTATATTATATGCATAAGATAATAAGTTGAACTCATGCATAGATTTATTTCCTGACAATAGATACCGAGGGATTTGATTATCAATAGCGTGAAGACCGTCGCCGCCGCTCTGAAAAGCAGTTCGCAACAAAATATTGCAGCGGATTGCAAAAATATTGAGACTGCTGAGCCAGCCAACGTGGCTCCTTTCATCACCGCTCTGCAATCGGTAACCTGAAATATTATTCTGGCTCATAAAAGTCGATTTCCAATTTCACTAGTGGAAATTGTTCTGAATTTACATGTTCTATTTGTTGTAAATTTTATGTTTTTCCTGGTTTTGAAGAGAAAATATTGACTTTTCAAAAAATATATGTATAGTATATATGTATTATTTGGGTAGAAAAAAAAATACAAAATCAATTTAAAGAGAAACATCTTAGTAATTAGTATTTTATCAATATTTTTATCATTTTTTACCTGTTTTTTCAATGTTTTTCCTAGTTTTATCATATAAGTACTTTTATCATTCATTTTGTCACTCTAGCGAAAATTATTGTTTCTACCAAAGTGTCACTCAGAATCATTATTGTTTATACAAGATCAAGAAATTCTTCAAGAGAAGGAATCTAACCTTTCACTTCTTTAAATATTCGTAATTCCAAATTCAGGAAGTAGCAAAGTGGCCCAAGATGGGTTGGAACGAAGAGAAGATGCAGATGATGCCTTCATATGAGTTTGAATTCGCAACACTAACTTCAAAAGGAAGCAAGAATATTGGAGACTGGACGACACAGAGAGGGATTCAACTTGATCCATCTTTCAAGAATACTCCAATTAAACGATTCTTTAAAATAGGAAGCATTCAGGTAGATATATTTTATAAGATTATTGCAATTACATTTCATCAAATATTAAAATAACTCCATGGAATCAATGTTTGTATCGTGTTTTTTGTTACTGAAATTAATACAAAAGCGTGGTTTTGTTACTGAAATTAATACAAAAGTGTAGGGACAATTGATAGTCGATTCTATGTTTATCAAATGGTAAATGAATAGAATGCTGACTCGCAAAAATCAACAATCATTTTGTGATGTCTTTACCTCAAAAATGGCACTAAGTTTGATACTGTTTCTATTCGCAGCTTTATTTCTTTTTACTTCTTCTGTCATTGGTGTTCTTTGTGTGGCTAATAGATTACACCCTCCGCAGTCTCGCCCCTGGTTCTATAAGGATCCCAATCCTGGTGATTTATCGTTCGAAGGGTACAGCGGCTATTGCGTAGAGCTTGCTTTGCGACTCTCACAAATGATGGAGTTCGAATTCAGCTTCCATACGCCCGAAGATGGGAAATTTGGTGGGAAGATGAAAAACGGAACTTGGAATGGTTTAGTTGCTGATCTAGCAAATGGGGTGCGTATTGGAAAAAAGTTAATTTAACATAAATCAGAATTTAATGAAAGATAACAATTATAAGGTAGGTGAAATCAGTAGTAACATCTTCTATTGTAAATGGTGTTCTTGGAATTCATTGTCGAAAATGTTATGAGACAAATGTTATTTTAATTTTATTATAAATCCAAAATCTATATTTATATTAATAATTATCGTCGTAAATAGAAAAATTAGTAAATTTAAATTAAAGAAAATTGACTCGTATTCATAAATACTTTTAAGAAATGACAAATTATCTTGTGCTGTTCATAAATAGTTCTTTTATAATTCCAAAAAAACCCTGATTTGTAACCCCTTTACACTTCAAAATAAATCGCTATACGAGGTCATTTATAATGTTTATGGCTAGAGATTTTCAAAGAAGAATTTTCCTATTCAAAATGGAAATCTGTAAACAAATTTTGAATAACTTTTAAAGTTAAGAGAATTTTAGACTTGCGGTGATATATAATATATATATAGTGCTAATAAAGTACAACCTTGCTCTAAAATATAAATTATTATATTCATCTACTTTCCTTAATATCGATCATTTAATTCGTTGATCTATTTTAATCCTAAAAGAGGGATCAGACCGTCACTGTGTTCAAAATATTCCCTCCCAGTTTTCGACAATAAAAGACATGAATATATATCTATAGTGCTGAATCTGTTTCCCTCGCAAAATTAATGGGTTATTCGATGTTGAAATTGATAATTAAAATTAAGCGTCCGTGTTTTATATATTAGTTTAAATATATTGATAGCAACGATATTTTCTGAATGAACATATCTAAAGAAATATTTATTGCTTATTTACAATATCCTTTGATATTTGGTTTAATTCCCAGGTATCAATATTTGTCTTGATATGGTAATAATGTTGATAGTGTTGTAACAATATTGTTACTACCCCAAGAAATATTATAATTTGGGTACGTTTTTTTACTGATTTCATGATATAATTATTTTTCAAATTTTCGAAAAAAATATTTTTTAATTTTTTTAATTTTTTTTTTAAATTTTCGAATTTTTTTCATCAGTTATGAAAGTAAGATTGATGAAGGACTATTTAATGAAATAGCATTATTATTTTCTTTTATTTTTATTAAATAAAATCATATTAGTCTCAGAATAATAACAAGATATCTGTCTCAAGAGGATATAAATCTGTCGTACGTCCTGATAATTTATAATATTTATTTTGAATTAGCTATACCATTATATCCCTGAATATCCTTTATGAAAATGACATCCCTTTCATCGACATTTATTTCACCAATAATAACTTTTACAGATGACTGACCTGGTGGTAGCTCCTCTGACGATGACATCTGAACGAGAGGAAGTGATCGACTTCGTGGCCCCTTACTTCGACCAGTCTGGCATATCTATTGGTGAGACAGTTTTCGAGTGATATTGATATCCCGAAAAGTTTACTTTGTATAAGAGCTTCAGAAACGAAATGGTAATAAATTTCCTCTTTTAAAATTTAAATAGTATCCTATTATCGTATGTAGAAACCATTTCTATCGTTTAAAATAAATCACTATACAAAATAAAAACGCTATGCAAACATTAAATTCTCTCTCTAAAAATCAAAAAGAGGAGGTCTGCTTTATTTGAGTCAATTATAAAACTATTTGTATATTGACATGATTGTTTTAATTTCAAAATCGTATTAAATATTGTTTTGTAATTTTTCAAAAAGTAACTTCAGTTATTATTCTAGCTTTTGAAATTATTGTTCAATAATGTTTTGGAAAAATATCTAATTCTATAAGACTTATTATATGCAGATAATTTAGCTTTAGTCTACAGGACATCACAGATGAATATATCGCCTAAATGTTGAAAATGATATTTATAATTTATTTCAGTTATTCGAAAAAGGGAACGAAAGGAGCATCTGTTTAAATTTTTGAAGGTTCTGAAGGTGGAGGTCTGGTTTTCAATCATTGCTGCTTTAGTTATTACAGGTAATTAATATACATAAATAATAAATTAAACAAAGATGGCATACATTAAATGTATGATAAAATTCAAACGGAATACATTCTAGATAATTATTGATCATCCTTCACAACGGGTTTCATATAACATTTTTACTAATCTTTTTCAAATTTCCAAACAACCAAAAAAAAAATACAATAATGTTTTACATTATCTAGTCTCATTTATATTTTCTAATTCATATAAGAATACTAAATTTCATATTTAAAATTAATGAATAATATATAATAATATTACCTCTGACTCCTGAGGATTGCTGTAATTCTAATTTCTAATATTAAATTAATGTATAAAATTAATTGAAATTAAGCATAATTAACCTAATCATTGGTGCTCAAATGACAGATTTCAAACAATCCAATCCAAGATAGAGTAAGTTCCGAGCTATCTGACAGATTCACATTTTTGGACACATGATATTATATATTATGATTAATTATTCAATTTTTATTTTAATACTATTTTTTTTATGTGTCCTAAAATGTGGAACTATTCGATAACACCGACCGAACCTACCCAAGTGAGATCAAATTATTCACAATAATAAGTGATGTGCGTAATAATGGATGAGCGTCAGTTTTCTCGATATTTACGTTCTCCTCTAAAATCCTCCAATATATAATATTATGTACTCTCCATTCTCTCTTTGGATCGAATTGTCAATATTCCTGTGGCAGAAGATAATTCTCATTTATCGATTTTTACTAAAGTTTAATTTATTCCAATGCTGCAATGGAAGTAAAAAATTATATACTAGGTTATGCTCACCGTAAAAATGATAATATTTTTCAACATATTTAATTAGTGACATTGATAAATTTTGTATTTGTTTTTGTTAGAATGAAATACAATTTTAATTAGCTTTTCAATTATAATTGATGGGAAGACATGTAGTTGCCTTATTATAGTATTAATTTATCTAAATATCTATACATATATACCTACGACCTAGCATCACCAAAAAGGAAGTTTTTCAATATTTACAACACTTCTCCTAAATTAAGATGCTCATATTCCTTTCTTAGATCTCTAAAGCGTATAATTTCCACACAAACATCCTACGTACGAAGCATCTCTACTTCATGATTAATGAACATTACTGATTATCTCAGCGTAGACAGGTTCACTGGGTCGAAGCAAATTATTCTTCATCAGTTTTTATATTAGATTTACGAATTCTGTGGTTGGTATTACTAAAGTCTGGCTTCATGAAGATTGACTTGTCTTGCAGCAGAGTAATGCTATTCGCCTTGCCTTCATTAATCCTCACATTGCTTATTCAAACTAGTAGTGCTGTTTTTGGAAACTTGATAAACTATCCATTCATGTCTTACAACGGCGCCAACATCCTATAATGAAAATCTTATAAGCTTCATGAATTCAAATACAGATTAGTTTTGGTATGTCCCTTTTCGAATATTGTATTTTTAGCTATTTTCCTTAAATTTCCTGTTAAACACATGTGAACTCTTTAATTTATTTGAGCACATGAGTACGCTTACGGTTGTTATGCACAATTATAATATTTTTAGGGAATTTTTTTATTGTTCAATATGTTTTCTTTAACCGTAAATTACAATGATATCCCAATAATTGTCGTTTTTCCACACTCAAAAAATTATAGGTTATAAAAGGTTGATTCATTATGATTTGAAACTAGCTGTAAATTTTAAGTTTTTTAGGATTCACTTTAGCTCTCACGTAAAATGAATAGTACAGTATCTCTCCCTTGTTATGAAGATCTGATATTAGATTTTAAGTAGTGCTGAACATCGAGCTTCTCTGCAACGAATGCTCATTAGCAGCGTGAATTATTGCTCATTACACATTCAGTTTGACAAACAAGCTCTCATTATCGAGCACGTGAATGGATGAATAGAGTTACCTATAGCTACAGATGCTGCATTCGAACTCAATGTCAGTGTGTGTAATATCATGTGTGAGCTGGGATTATAAACTGTATATTCCTAATCTCTTTTAATTATGAAATGAAAACAATAAGAAATATTGTTCTCTATTTCATATACCTATTTCAATCTATCGTACACGGTTTAATCTAAAATATTATAAACCAATTTCTTTTATATTATAAATAATATCCTTCCATATGTAAACACCTATTTGATTTTTTAGTTTTTCATCCATGGTTCAATATACAATATTAAAAAGGTTTTCCTTAAACTATGTAAATGGCTTCTGAACTTCTCCATCATTCGCAGGCATCATGCTGTGGCTATTGGACAGATATTCTCCTTATTCTGCCCAAAACAACTCTGAGAAATATGCCGAGGCTTGTAGGAAATTCACCCTGAAGGAAAGCTTCTGGTTCGCTTTGACATCATTCACTCCTCAGGGTGGCGGTGAAGCTCCTAAAGTGAGTCTATATTTCCATTCTAAGCCTTCCATGACATCTCTGCCATTACCATCCTATTTATAGAGCTGACGTATTCCCATGGTAATGTTTCTTTATGGTCTTTTCGGAAGGCTCTCTCCGGTCGAATTCTAGTGGCTGCCTATTGGCTTTTTGTGGTCCTGATGCTTGCTACATTCACTGCCAATTTAGCTGCTTTTCTCACTGTGGAAAGGATGCAGGTAACATTTTATGTCTCCCAACTCTCAAAAAGAGATACTTGGGAGAATGGTTGATGAGAACTCTATTTATTTTGTCTAAAGTTATTGAAGGATTTTTCTATCTCCTACAATTACAATTTGAAATCATTTTTCATAACATTAGACCTGAATTTTGAGATATATTTTATAGTAAAATCAATCTACTTTTTGATGGATCAGTTAAATTTATATTTTTTGATGATTTTCTCTTTTTTGAATTTTTGAATTTTTTGATTTTTGTTGTTGTTGCGGATGAATTAGACACCTGTAAGCAGCCTCGAGGAACTAGCTGGCCAAAGTAAAATCAACTATACTGTTGTGAAATCTTCCGCTATCCTCAATTACTTCAAAAATATGGCAGGGGCCGAGGAAGAGCTTTATCGGTATATACATACATGCACTTTTTGTAGAATGTATATACTCTATTTTTGAAAACTTCTTCTTTTTAATTCTGAGTGTATAGTCTACCAAATTAGAGGGAATGTGTTGTGCATCGAGTTTAGTAGTGAAATCTTGTGTACATATTTGCTATATCACATTAAAGCACTATACATATTTATAAGAAGAACATGTATATAAATACATTTCACCATCTATTGTGAAACCTGGTAATATTATCCATTTTATAGTATCCCTTATGAAGTTCCATGTAAATATTTTTATGATCACCTATCCTTGTAATTTACCTATACTGTTTCATCTAAACTGTAAATAACTGATTTTTACATATTTTGTTTCAACATCTCTTGAATCTCATGAATTTCTGATTCTATATTTCATTTTTTACTTAACCCTAACAACCTAGGAACTGGTTCGTGCGTACCAGCTTTCATTAAAAAATACTAATACATGTAATTCTAATTCGATTTTGATGCCCTCCTTTCATGACGCATCATTTTTCAATTTTTTTTTTTTTAAAAAGGCCCCATCAATATGATTATTAACAATGACTATAGACAAAAACGAAGGTGATAAATGGTTAGAAACTCATATTATGAGTTGTTTATTTAAATATATTAGGCGTGTATCAGGGGTCTCTCCAGCATGAGATGCACAGAGTGTGCTAAAGTGCACACATTTCGCTTCGTACCGAAAACCATCCCATGCAGTTCATATAACAGTAATACCTATATGGAACATTTATTTCTTGTTGTTTATTTTGACAATCATTGATCTGATAGGTATACGAATAGATGTGTAAATATTAAATAAAGATTTTTATGAAAAAATATCATTAAATTGTTTCGTAAAGATTTTGTTGAAGGGTTTTAGTGTGAGCAGGTTTGCACGACCCAGCCTAAGGTTAGTGAGTGAACTTTCAAGTTCAAGGCCACAACGCTAATGCATTTTTAATGTGTATCTATGTAAGCCAAAACACGAACTATTTCAATCATCAAATCGATATGTGAACAAACATTTCTAGCTGGATTTGGATACTTAATAAGCCCTTCATTTTAATCAAGTTTTTGCTATAAATTTTTCTCCTTGGTTTCATTTAGTATCAACTCTTCATTTTCCTCTTCCATCCGTGAGTGCAGTCACCAGTGCTTGTGTCCCATTACGTCACATTCCTTGGTAAGTGACTGCATTCACGGAGTAGCTTTTCTACATCAGTGAACATTGTCACCGACCGGTAGATGACTTTGTTCATCGATCCGCTTTCATTTGTGACTGCTTCTCCTTTCCCCTTGTATTTAATTCCCATATGACATCTGTGAGATGGCCTTTGGTTCCGAAACAGACGTTAGACCCCGACTAAATGAATTGTTAGTAATTGCGACGTTTTCAATACCAAGTCTCCAGTGCAGTCCCTAGAGGCTCTGGCAAGGCAGGCTAAAATCAAGTTCACAACGACAAAAGACTCGTCCATTTACGAGTATTTCTTTAATATGGCTACGGCTGAGGACGAACTTTTCAGGTACAATGGATGGTTACTGTGATTGTGCTTTTGATCCACCAACATTGAATTAAATATCTATATCACTTCCAGATTAGTTTAATTTTCTATTTTACAATTCATCGCATGTTTTATTGAACATTCAATATATGTATATTTGAAGGGTGAAAATGGTTTAAAAAATAATTTCTATCCATATAAGAATCATAAATTTTATATTGGGGTATAAAATCTCTTATACTGATGGCAAACTTATTGTATTAAACTTATTCTTGAAAATTATTACATAATTGTCTTTTTACCATGAATGAATAATTATTTTGTTATAAATGATATAATGCAAAATTGCACCCAACACACACTACTCATTTGACCCTTCATTTATTAGATTTGAATTGTAGAAATGCAAATATTATCACTGTTATATTTTATATCCTTAACACTGCATCTGATTATGGAAAATTTGTGTTTTTATTCTTTGATCTTTTGCAAGATTTCCTCACATTGATATGTTTTCCTAAATACTTGTATTCATAATTTCATTCTTAATTATTGCATGTATTTATGTTCTTGCCTAACATATTTAGCATGCATTGAAAAATAATTATGGTTTTAATTCGATGTTTCAATTAGTTTTCAATTTTTTTCTATTCTTGTTGCTAAAATAGGAATAAAATCGGTTTTAATTCAAATTTTCATCAAATAAATTCAAACTGAAGTAATAACCCGACAAGGCAAAAGTGAAAGCCTTTTTTATCACCCGAATTTGCAAGAAAATGTCCGTGTTGTTGCTTAAACATTCTTGTTTACTGACTAACTTTAACTGAATATCTTCGTTACCATAAAAGCAAGCATTCTTACTTGAAATACACCTGACTGTTATTGAAATTTGAGAAGTTGTACTAAGATTTTTTTGCTTATTAATGTTGAAATATTCTAATAAAAATTATTCTAATAAAAATTATTCTAATAAAAATTATTCTAATAAAAATTATTCTAATAAAAATTATTCTAATAAAAATTATTCTAATAAAAATTATTCTAATAAAAATTATTCTAATAAAAATTATTCTAATAAAAATTATTCTAATAAAAAAAAAAGTCAAATTGACTCAAAATTTAAGTTTCCAGTTTGACCCAACACTGACTCAAAAATGTGAGTCAATTTGACTCATCCTAATATTTTACTCAAAAACAAGAGTCATATTGACTCATAATTCATAGTCAGATTGACTCAGGTAGAGTCAATCAAGAAAAAGATTCAATTATTGCAATTTTGCCAGCGTTGACTCAAGCGATGAGTCAAGGCTACAGAGTGTACACAGTTTAGAATACTGTTTCAGCCCTGGCAAGAAGGATTTATCCTGGGTTATTCCCTTAATATCCCAGGAATGAATCTTTCTTCCCTGGGATATTCATAAAATTTCCCAGGTATAATGCCTTTTTGTCAGAAAATAAAGTCAGTTTTTGTATTAATTCATATTGGTTGTTTTTCAATGATGAATTACTATATATCGTATCCATTTCTCAAACATTTTGTAGAGTGTGGAAGGAGTTGACTCTGAACAGTACGACTGACCAGAGTAAATACCGTGTCTGGGACTACCCCATCAAAGAGCAGTACACGCACATTCTGCAGATTATCGATTCAACAGGACCAGTAGATAACTCAGCCGACGCTTTCAAAATGGTACGGATAAGAAGATTATTGCATGTATGGAGAACTGAATAATATAAATTATCTATTAGTGAGTAAAATAAATTAATTCTTATTCCTAATATTTAATGTAATTACTAATATATATTGGTCTTTACATTTAATAGTATTTACAATAATGAATTAACATTTGCATGGTAGTATATGATTTTATTTTTTCATGGCTTTGTTATATTTTTCATTACTCTTTAATAGATTTAAAATAATTAAACTAAAATTGGGTGTAAGATCAATGTGATTTCTTATTGAAAGTCGTAGAATTTTTTAAGACCCTCGAGGGTGAAAAATCGAAAAGAGGCTGAAAATAGCACAAGTGCCAAAATAGTCCGCCGGTAAAGGCAATAATTGGACAGATTCAGAGTCGGAAAACGCTTTTGTTGTTTTCTCTAATTATAGGAGAGGTGTGAATTATCAGGCTATATGAAGCAATTGCGCTATTTAATTTGTGTACATTTTCTGTCAGTAAAATCTATTTTATGGTCTTTTTTTCGCGCTTCAGGGTATTAAAATTCTTTAGATGAAATAAGCGTTAAACAAATTATTTATACGTTTTAATTCTTGAAATACTTCATAATCGGATTAAAATTTGTATGTCTATGTACCATCTGGAAGCGAGATGTTCAAAAATTAAGAAAAGAAAACTCTTTCATTCACATCAGTTTAAATGTTTAAAACTTCCTTTGATAAGCTAGTACTGAAGATAACATGTCCTGGGGTATAATTTCCATGGATTTAGAGACACATCTCTCTTCATTAAAACTCTTAGGCAGAATAACTAAAGTTTGCACTTAATTCAATGTGTACCTTGTTAGTTTTTGAATCAAAGTTGAATCATTAATATACTGACATTATTAAATTAGCATGATTATATAGCTCAACAACATCATAACTATGTTAATGAATCATTGCATATAACTTGATGAAGACTGATTTCTCCTTTTTTCTTAATATCGGTATATGAAAATTTGAACTCTAAACTATAATTTATTTTGAAATATAAATTTTATTTATAGAATAAATTTTTGAATAAAATTAATATTATTATTAGTGAATTAGAGTTTAAATGTATAAATATCATGGACTTCCCTATTAAATCAAACAATAATCTTTTTGTAACACTAATTCATTAACATATCAATTATTTTCATAGTTGTGTAATTTATCGATATCATTCCATTAAAAAAAAATTATCAAATTTGGTATTATTTTGAAATAGTTCTTATATGTATTTAATATTTACTTTCTTACAACTATTTTAAGAGTAATTTCAATTATCAAATAATTCAAAATAAATTATCTAAAATAGATTATCTAAATAAATATTTCAAAATAAATGATCAAATTTGGTAATATTTTGAAATATTTCGTATTTGTATTTGATATTTTCTTCCTTACATTTTGTAAAATTATTTTAAGAATTATTTTTATTCATTTTTTAAATTTATATTGTTAATTTTTTTTACTTTGTATCAATTGATTTCAGTAAAATTTGAGTAAAACTGAAGTAACTTGGGTAGAGTTTTACTTTTGTTTCCACAACTTTATGAGTTTTATACAATCAGACTATTTCTAATTTACATTTGTATCACTTTTAGTTTGTATTTTACAAACATAATTTCAATGAATAATAATTTCAGGTCCTGGAAAACACAGATGGAGAACTTGCCTTTATTCATGACGCCGCAGAAATACGGTAATAATCACATTTTTAAACGTTTTTCTCCATTTTTTTCAATGACAACTTTTTTCAATTATAAACAAGAAAATTCTCCTAAATTTAATATAAAATTTATAAATAATTCAAATCGAAACCAATTTCTTTTTTATCAAGCAATACACTATATTTCTCTACATGTTTGGGTGAATCTATATTCCCTATACCAATACTAGTTAATACACGATATAACTATAGATATTATATACAGGATAGCATTATCAATAACAGAGGCTATCAGTCTCTGATGTAGGCAGATATTAATGACAATATACGAGGTATTCGTTAATTTGGTTGTTCTGCTTGATGGATATTTATCATTTACCCTACATGTTCTTACGATCAATTGACCGATTGCTCGTGCTCATGATTACAAAAAAGAAAAATCTTATTTCCTTATATTAAATGTAAATGATTTTTTTTCTATATTATTCTAGAAACTTTATATTTAAATAAAATAATGAAGTTAAAATTTTGAATTACTTTTAATTCAAATAATTTGATAATGCCTATATAGCTCGTTTATATTTGTCAGTTAAGCTTTTCCTGCAATTCCCACTGGTGATATAATCAAAAATGAAAGCACTTTTTTGCTGAATTGTCCTTCTTTATTTTTTAATCACCCTTTAGTTAAATTCTCCTAAAAACATAAGCCATTTGGGTAGCCTCACCTTTTCTCAATAACCAGTTCAAGTTTCCCCTAATTATGATAGTTTTCTTCCAGGTATGAAATCTACCAGGATTGCTTCCTTCTGGAAGTTGGGGAGCCTTTCGCCGAGCAACCTTACGCTATTGCAGTGCAACAGGGAAGCTACTTGCAAGAAGAGATCAGCAGGGCGTGAGTAGTATAATCTTAGTACTTAGTGGATGTGTTCTGAACACTATTATACACTGTTATAGAACGGCCTCCCATGCTCTTGCCGTTGAGTAAGGGATCAGTTTAAATAATTCCTTCGAAGTTTACGGGGGCGTAAGTTGAAGCAGAATAGACCACATGCGTATAATGTATCAGTTACTGCAGCTCATAATTATAAGGCATTTATTCTTAGGTAATGTAATTAACTTTTAGCAATATAGAGCATATTAATGTATGATTAATTTATTGATTGATTTTGTCCGGTAATTAACCAGGTATCTGAATTATCAGAAGTTTCTTTTTCTTCACTATTAACCGGATGGAAATATTCTAAAGAGCATTATTTTAAACTATGATATTTTATGAATATCGAAATAGAATGATTAAGTAGATATCAGTTTATTCTACACATAAAGCAACCTATTTTTTAATAATGCTAGGTTGAAATTTTCCACCAGGTAATTTATAGAGAAAAATGACCATCCATTCATCAACCTTGGATAGAAATTGTAAATCATGTTCCAAATTTGAATCGAAATTCTGTACCACAATAATTCTTATTTTCTATGACCATAATATAGACGTCAGTTATTTGCTGCTATAAATAAAGGACTGAATAATGTTTATCATCATTGGTAACTAGATTCTATCAAGTATAATAGAATCTCCATCCACCCAATCTGCATTAATGAATATAATCGGATAATAATGTTAAGCCCTGATTATAATGAATCATCGACTCGTATAGCTCCTTCATGAACCTTATTATACTCATACCTGGTATGAACTCTTATCAATAGTATTATAAATGCAGGTTAATTCATTCGAATCGAGTCAGAATAGAGTAGAATAAACTCCTCTATAATGATGTCCTGTATAGTGAATGTAGTGTCATGAGTAAGGAAGTAGCCTTTATAGTGATCGAACTTTTTTTAGTCTGCCCTGAAATGGCCATCAGTTTTCTAAAACTAATAGCCAGATATGACAGACTAAATAAAATTTGTTTACTATAGAGGCTACTTACTTACTCAGGTCACTGCATTCACTATATAGAATTTTCCTTATATATAAATTAGAAGTTACAATTACATTATTGAAATTATCTCTATTTTTATCAAGTGATAAGCTCTAGTAACTTTTCAAAATTGATATTATGAAATATTTCCTTAAATTGAGGTGTTCCAGTGATGAACAGTAATGAACACTAAAGTATGAAGTTCAACCTGTACTTTCCTTTCGTTATTCCAGCATTAATTTGATTGAGGGGCCCTTTGAGTGCCTTGAAGACGTATTTCCAGAACAGCTTTGACTGATTATGGACATTAAGCAAATTGAAATAGTTTATGGCTTTCACGAACACAGAGACTGTTGATGGTTGTTTGGAAATGTCTATTGCATCATTTCGCTGCAAAGGACATTGTGAATGTCATAGCATAAATCTAAAGGGATGGCAATTATATACGATAAAGCCTCTAGAGATTAAAACACTATATTTAATTTACATCGTTTTTTTTCGGTATTGTCTTATTCCATTTTATTATTCAATTATACAATAAAAGGTGCTGGCAGAATTATCCTTGGAAAATTCGTTCCGTTATTATTTGCCTACGGACAATTCGCGTAAGGAAAATTCGTTTCATCACAATTCATCGGTGGAAATTTCGTGTATCGAAAATTCGTTCGGCAATTTAAAAAGAAAATAAGAATCAATAGAATGAGATTACAAAGTGTTAATACTTTATCAAGGAGATGAATTTAGCCGCGTGATGTCTGACTACATGACTAAATAATGATACATTGATTTATTAATCCTGTTAATTATTATTCTTTCGTCAACGCTGTAATTCATTTTTAGAAATTAGTAAAATGAAACGTTTAAATTGAATTAAATATCAATTTAATGTAATTAATTAATTTTGTCTATTGCTAAGTATTCGATATATTTATATCCGTACCATTAATAATTTTGAATAAATAATGTCCACCTATTTCCTATCATACATTTAGTTCATTTTTTAGTTATCAAATAAATATTTCCTACAAAAAATATATATATAAATTAATAATATTATTAAAGTATATTTACATTGTATTTAATTAAACAGTTTTAGAAATCTAATATTCAACAACAAATTACATCGTTAGTGAAAGAAAAAGATAAACTAAAATAATCAATATAATGTTATTTTTTCATCTAGTCAGATTACATGCGAATACATTATTACAAATTCTTTAACTCTTTGTATTTCAAATTATGAAGAATAAGATGAATGGACAATTTTTCAAGTCAAGACAACGTAAATACACTGAAGGAAATGATTGAAGAGACTACTTAATACATCATTTTAGAAGTTACATAACTTGTAATACACTTAGTCTTTACTGTCCTGAGGCTTCGTATATTGGATATTATGTAAGATCAACTTCTTTAAATTAATAAGCAAAAGCCTCTTAAAAGGTTTACATTTTACGTAATGTGAAGGAATACATCAAAATAAAAAAAAATATAGCTAATAGTGCGGTTCACTATTCATATTGAAAAATGAGTCAATTTAAAATTGTATAATTTTGATATCAGTAATTTTAATATTTGAAAAAATAATTACATTTGAACATTGTGGTACTAAGACACTCTAAGTACTCGAAAAATTGTTATAAACAAATATCATGAACTAATCTGAATCATATATACATAATAAAATATCACTATGAAACGATATTTGTTTAATAAATATATTATAGGATAATTTTAAAAACTTTTTTATAAAACCATTTCATTCTTTTCATAACGATCTAAATTTTCATGTTGTATTTATTGAGTAAGCTAGACTAAGTTAGACTAAGCTAGACTAAGCTAGACTAAGCTAGACTAAGTCATTAACGTTCTTAGGCTTCGTATTGGATATCATGTGATATCAACTTATTTGAATTAATAAGCGAAGACGTTGTAAAAGGTTCCCATTTTACATAATGTAAACGAATACATCAAAATTAATAAAAAATAGATAATAGGGCAGTTTACTATTCACATTGAAAAAAAAAAAATTAAATTAAAAAAAAAAAAATTAAATTAAAAAAAAAAAAAAAAAAATTTATCAGTCATATAATTGATCATTTTTCTAAAATAAAAATAATTACAGTGTAACAATGTAGTACTAAGACACTATAAACAATGATAATAAACAAATCTGATATTTTCCCTTATATATACTCACTAGAACAACATAGTAAAACTAAACTTGTTAAATAAATGTATTTTAGGATAATTAAAAAATATTATTAAAAATAATTTACGCTTCCATAACGTATTTACAGATTTTATTTATTTATTCATCAGTTCCTAGCAACAAATCAACCCCGTTTATTGTTTTACAGGATTTTAGAACTTCAGAAGGAACGGTACTTCGAATCCCTGCTTGCAAAGTTCTGGAACTCCTCGGCGAAAGGAGACTGTCCCAATAACGACGACTCCGAGGGAATAACTCTGCAGTCTCTCGGTTAGTTACTGAGGAAGAAATCCTTTAGCTGATTCCTAATTGGATTTGCGACATGTGCTGCAATGTTTGATGTCTTGTCGCTATTTGTTTTTCTGTTCATATTACAAGTGATATATATGTGGGAATCTAAACTCTTTTTTTTACTGCAGATAGGGTTAAATGATTTACAGGTTAGACTTATTTCCTTGGCTGCTTTTAGACTACATTTATTTAGACTATATTTATTTATTTATAATCTTGTTATTCGCATAACTCAAAAAGTATTCAATCAAATTGTCTAAATTTTGGTGGGAGGATTGGTCGCTGTCCAGGAGCCATCTGGTGTAATTTTGGGAACGACTGGGTCGAATATCAAGGTCAAGGTCATTTATAACTCAATAACTAAAAAAGTATAAAACCAAATTGCCTGAAACTTGTTGGAACGATTGGTCAAGGTCATTAATAATTCAAGTATTATTCGATTGTCAAGGTCATTTATAAGCAATGGCGAAGGTATGCGCTCTACCTAGTGCACGTAATCTAGTTAACTATTGTTTTAAAAAAATTCTGGTTACCTATTTAGTATTTATTTAGTATAGTTCCGAATATATTTGGACTTCAATTGGCTCAAATTGGTCCCACAGTTCAAAGTATTTATAGTTCACTTTGAACATAATATGTGACCTCTAGGTTTTCATGAACAATTTAATTGAACTGTGGCTCGAGTGTTTCATTGAAATAAATAAATGGTATTGAAATAAATAAGCCTAATTATGGAATTGGAATATACAGAAGATGTTTCATATTCTTTACAATGTCTACTCAAAGTAATTTGGACAATTAGATAATTTGGACATTTAATTATCGAATTCTAATTCTAATTGATTTTTTTTTATGTTTAGCTTGTTTTAGGATGGTTATTTTATTATTAGGTCATTGATATGAATAACAATAACTATAGACTTATAACTGCACTATACATAATTGTACAAGTGAACTGCATTAATAAAGCTAATTTTCAAGCCTATTTAGAAGCCAAATACTTTTCAATTCATGACAACTCGAGAAAATTATAAAGGCCTATCCTACAATTTGAACCTTTTCCAGAGGTTATATCTGGTAAAGGATTTATCATTCACAACCATTAGTATCGCTTACTCAAGCCCTATTTCTATATCAGTGAAGGATCTGTATATCAAACCCTCTACTGACCAATACAGGATAGTCCATGTACCCATTTCTGACTTCCAATTAAGTTCTATCACCTCTTCCACATTGAATTCATTTTTTTCATTTCCCAATGAACAGGAGGCGTGTTCATTGCCACTCTGATTGGTCTGCTACTCGCACTGATTGCTTTGGCCGGTGAAGTCCTCTTCTACCGTAAAGGGGGCAACAACACCAGCCAAGTGGAGGACCTCACACCGAATAAACTCAGAAAATTCGGGGAGAGCGAAAAGATGGCACTGCCTCTCGACAAGGAGCAGATATCGAGAATCAATGTTGCTCCGGTCTATTAAAAGATTTCAAAAAGGAACAACTCGCCGTCTCGTTCCAATTGGAAACTCTTAATCAGTGACGTTGAATTCTGAAACTCAATGTCCGAATATCACATGATGTATAATGAATATATTTATTGACACTTTCTTAGCGTTCTAGAATGTTTATCTTCATATGTTACTCAGAGAATATAATAAATCAATGTTCTTCACAGCATAATAAATATAAAAACACGAATATCCTATCTGTGTTATATTATTTTGTGTTTTTCGAAAAGATCAAAAACAGGAGCGTGCAATTTCACGTCTCTCTCTGAAATCTCCCTAACAACATTTTTCCTGTAATATAATTTATTGCAAATACGTAAATATGAGATGAATAAAACTGCCGAGAAATGAGCGAATGGTTTATTTTATTCATGAGAGAAAGATCGTAAAACTCTTGTTTTGATGTTATAAATGAACAACCCAGTTAGGAATTTACAGACGCAAATCATCGGTTTCTGCTTTATGATTATGATCGATATCAAAATTTTCTTCCATCTTCAATGATAAATAAAATTGAATCGGTAAATATAATAAATGGGGTTGTGATAATATGCGTTCAAAATCATAGATAGACATACGACCTGAAATGGTATCGAATACTATATACCGCTGGTGTAGAACCATTCAATACTCTTTAATTCTCTGTGTCTATAATATTCTCTATGATTCATAAAGCATATTGTCACTAGGGTTGTGACAATATGCTTTATAAATCATAGATCTTTAGAATACGAAATGAAATGGTATCGAATACTATATACCGCTGGTGTAGAACCATTCGATACTCTTTAATTCTCTCCAATATATAAGATTTTCAAAGCATATCGTCACAACCCTAATCATAAAACACTAAGTCTATTGTCTTTGATCGGAATATTGATATTTTATGTCCCCTAATTATTTATCGTTATAGACAATAATGGAAGATTTATCTATTACAAATTAGCTGACTGGCGTAAAAATGAGTTGATCTTATGAAAGGAATTTATTTGGTTATTGCAAAGATATAGTTAATAGGAAATATATATACACTATGAAAAACAAATATTGTTTCATTTAGCCCATAAGTGGTCAAATAAATATACATTCATTTATTAGAATTATGCCGTACCACGAATTATCTAGAATGTTCACGAATTATGAATGCTATTTGGCCTTAGTTTCACTTTTGTCCAGTTTGTCAGTGGAAACCTCTGTTTGTAACCAAAGATTATTTAATATTTTTTTATTAATATATCTTCCCGATTTAACCACGAATAACCACGAATCATTCGTGCAAAGTCACTTACTGCGCGGGATGTATAATTATCGTACATTAGAAGGGGAGTATATAAATAGGAGGTTTTACAGAATGTAGAACGTGTTCTTCAAAAAGGTTTATACAGTAGGTATTTTAGAAATATTTCGGTAATTTTGATTTTCATAATATTCAAATATTTAGGTTTCTCGAAATATTCAAATATTTTCTTTAAGGTTTTCAAAACATTTAAATATTTCATTTTTTTTAATACAAAATCACAGTGTTACACACATAACAATATCAAACAAATACCCACAAATACCAAACATACCTTGTGGACATATTGGTGCAAATAGAAATAATATTGCACTGCTTCAATATATACAAAGATAATTTACCTTTAATTTCTGTAAAGGAAGTTGCTACTTAAAGCTGATTATGATGACCAAAGCCTATTATTGGTCTTTGTGGGAACCTATTCGTAATTCTCGACCCTTTTTAATATTTACCATCTGCAGCTTGTTAATTAGTCTCAATATACTTATTATAACTAAATTATTAGGTCAGATTTACTAATATTATACATTAAATTCAAAAGATTAACAATTATTTTATGAAAAATAATGACAATAACAATTATTTTATGAAAAAAAAATGACAACAGCAATTTTTTTATGAAAAAAAATAACAATAACAATTTTTTTTATGAAATCAGTGATAAGTTCTATTGAATTTATTATACTAATTCAATAATATTCATATATTATATTTCCGCTTGCAATACTGAAAATACTTCTAATATATTCATGTTCACAAGTGCTTTTGATAATCGTATCATTTGTAAATGTTATAACTATTTTATATTCTAGCTATTGCATGGAAACTGAATTAATATGAAATTGAACAATGAATAATATTAATTAATGCAAATGATTTCTATTGTTTCCTTACAGAGAATTATTACTATTATTACTAATAAATCATTATTCTTCAGGAATTACATGCTAAGAATTAATTTAATTAGTAACTTAAATTGAAATAATGGTGTAGTATAAATAATTCATTATAAATATCAATAATGCTGAAATTCTCCTTTTACTTGGGTTCATTTAGCGTAGGTTCATTTAATTTGAAAAAATTGATTATAACTTAAAAAACCGACCCATCCGATGACATAGGCAAAAAAATGCGCAAGTGCCAAAATGGTACAGCGATAATTTCACTGATTCAAATTCAGAAAACGCTTTTTTTTCTCTAATTATCGGGGAATTGACATGAATCTTCGGGCTATAAGAAACAATTGTGCTAATTAACTGGTGTAAAACTTCTGTCAGAAACATCTATTTATGGGTTGGGTTTTCACGCGGGAGGCCTTTAAAATATTGTATGTTTATCTAATTAAATACTAATTAAATACAGGTTCCCTTTATGTGTTGCAGGTTCTCTCTTTGTATTGCAGGTTCCCTTTATGGCTTGCAGGTTCTCTCTTTGTATTGCAGGTTCCCTTTATGGCTTGCAGGTTCTCTCTTTGTATTGCAGGTTCCCTTTATGGCTTGCAGGTTCTCTCTTTGTATTGCAGGTTCCCTTTATGGCTTGCAGGTTCTCTCTTTGTATTGCAGGTTCCCTTTATGGCTTGCAGGTTCTCTCTTTGTATTGCAGGTTCCCTTTATGGCTTGCAGGTTCTCTCTTTGTATTGCAGGTTCCCTTTATAGCTTGCAGGTTCTCTCTTTGTATTGCAGGTTCTCTCTTTGTATTGCAGGTTCTCTCTTTGTATTGCAGGTTCCCTTTATGTGTTGCAGGTTCTCTCTTTGTATTGCAGGCTCCCTTTATGGCTTGCAGGTTCTCTCTTTGTATTGCAGGTTCCCTTTATGGCTTGCAGGTTCTCTTTTTGTATTGCAGGTTCCCTTTGTGGCTTGCAGGTTCTCTCTTTGTATTGCAGGTTCTCTCTTTGTATTGCAGGTTCTCTCTTTGTATTGCAGGTTCTCTCTTTGTATTGCAGGTTCTCTCTTTGTATTGCAGGTTCCCTTTATGTGTTGCAGGTTCCCATCATGTGTTGCAGGTTCCCTTTATGTGTTGCAGGTTCCCTTTATATGTTGCAGGTTCCTTTTATGTGTTACAGGTTCCCTTTATGTGTTGCAGTTCTCTTTATGTGTTGCAGGTTCCCTTTATGTGTTGCAGGTTCCCTTTATGTGTTGCAGGTTCCCTTTATGTGTTGCAGGTTCTCTGCAGGTTCCTTTTATGTGTTGCAGGTTCCCTTTATGTGTTGCAGGTTCCCTTAATGTGTTGCAGGTTCCCTTAATGTGTTGCAGGTTCCCTTTATGTGTTGCAGGTTCCCTTTATATGTTGCAGGTTCCCTCTATGTGTTGCAGGTTCTTCTAAATAAACTTCGTGAAGAAGTCCACAGTTCAGAGATTGTTAAATGAACTTTTATTTTAACTCTACAACTATTAATGGCGTCTGTTCTGCCTCGTTAGAGGAAAAAGAGACAGTAATTGTAACAATGAAAAGAATATGCTCTTTTAGTTCTCCATTGAAAAAAGTTATGAAAGTTGTCTAAAAGTTATTAATTAATATTTAAATAAATAATATTATTTTTTTTCTGATATAAAAACTGTCAAAATTCATTAATATGAAAAATAAAAATAAAAAAAATCTGACAGGAATAATATCCAAGATTCATTATCTTTTATATTTTTGTAGATTTTTTGAATTCTGAACAAACTATTAGCATTTTTTTAAACAAATATATTTTAATGGAACTATTCACTCCATATTTTAAAGAATTTTAATGATGTCCCTCGCTATCCATAAAACAATCATCAATAAAGATTAGTTAAAAATTATGTTTTTAATCATGTTTTTTTTACGCGTAATAGCATACAATGTAATTTTAGATGAAATAAAGAGGTAGGGTTTATACCTAATTAATCTGTCGGTAACCATACGATGAGATCATAGAGGAAACAACAAAATAATATATCTACGGGTTCTAAATTAATAGTTTAGATAAAATCCTATTTTTGACTTTTGAGTGTAAAAAAATATTTTGGTTAAATCACTAAATTGATTGGAGTTACTTATAAATTAAAGTTGCAGATAGTTATACTTGCAACTTATAATCTCATATATCGATTGAGGTACAAGAATCTTCCTTATCTTAAAATAACTATAATTATTTTGAGTATCAAGCCGTGTCTTCAAGGATACGGCTTACATATTTCCATTTGAATGTAGTCCTAAATCTATCATATTAATTGAAATATCAATAAAATTTCAAAAACCTTTTTATGTAACAGTCGACCTAGTTCGAGATAATAATTCATTTCATCTCAGAAATTTATGAATTTCATCAAAATTTATTTTGATGAAATTGAATGAAATAAATTTGTGTCAAACATACGAATAATCAATTCAAAATATAATCATAACTGTATGTAGTTTGCGCAGATTGTCTGCCTAATGAGACGATTTTAATTTGCTGTAGGTTCTTAATTACTATTCCAAGACGCATGAAATTGATAAGGCATCTAATTAAATTTGATATTATACATAACAATAGTGATTAATTATATTACTATACAGGCAGATATGTATAGCAACAATTTCATTAGCAGTTTACTATCCCAGATCTCACATTGATATATTACATCAATATAGTGAATATATACTATATAGGCAGATCAATAGAATGCTAATTTCAATTTCAATCATAGTTAATCATCCCAAGAATGGCACAACCAACAGTGAAACAGAGAAAACTAAACCTGTTATCTCTGTAATTTGTTGATCTCAAGCTCTATATGGAACATGATTATTTGAAAAACAGTTCAAACGAATTACTGTAAGCGGAATTTCATTGGTACACTGCATAATTTAAATAAAGTCAATTCAGGCCGTCAACAAGCAACAAGGACAGAAACATCAATAACATGGTAAGCATTTTCAGTACCGATGAATATGAAAATATGAAAAATAATGAAAACTGCTTATTATTTAATCCTAGAAAAGAAATATTTTAAATCTTACCAGTTGGAGAGACTCTATTTCGTCAACGGCTAATTTCACTCAAGTTTGGAATTTCTTGATCAGTTAGATCACCTGATCATTTCTTAGGACATTTCTCTATCGGAGTTTACTAAAAGAAATATAATTCTGAGTGCATCATCCAACTTATTACCGAATTGAAAAAGTGAAGGTCGAGAAATAATTGCGTCCATTATTACTCTAGAGAATGTGATGAAAAATGGTTGATCGTCTAGATAAATGTATTGAGTCTGCTTTGGTCTCGCAGAATGTTGAAAAATGTTATTTGATGCAACATAAATGTTAAATTTCCATATATTTTCGATAGAATGTTAAATTTTCCATATATTTTCCATAGAATGGTAAATTTTCCATATATTTTCCATAGAATGTTAAATTTTCCATATATTTTCGATAGAATGTTAAATTTTCCATATATTTTCCATAGAATGTTAAATTTTCCATATATTTTCCATAGTTTCCATAAATTTTCCATAGAATGTTAAATTTTCCATATATGTTCCCTAGAATGTTAAATTTTTCATATATTTTCCCTAGAATGTTAAATTTTCCATATATTTTCCATAGAATGTTAAATTTTCCATATATTTTCCATAGAATGTTAAATTTTCCATATATTTTCCATAGAATGATTAATTTTCCATATATTTTTCATAGAATGTTGAATTTTCCATATATTTTCCATAGAATGATTAATTTTCCATATATTTTCCATAGAATGTTAAATTTTCCATATATTTTCCATAGAATGATTAATTTTCCATATATTTTTCATAGAATGTTAAATTTTCCATATATTTTCTATAGAATGTTAAATTTTCAATATATTTTCCATAGAATGTTAAATTTCCATATATTTACCATAGAATGTTAAATTTTCCATATATTTTCGATAGAATGATTAATTTCCATATATTTTCCATAGAATGTTAATTTTCCATATATTTCCATAGAATGTTAAATTTTCCATATATTTTCCATAGAATGTTAAATTTCCATATATTTTCCATAGAATGTTAAATTTTCCATATATTTTCCATAGAATGTTAAATTTTCCATATATTTTCCATAGAATGTTAAATTTTCCATATATTTTCCATAGATGTTAAATTTTCCATATATTTTCCATAGAATGATTAATTTTCCATATATTTTTCATAGAATGTTAAATTTTCCATATATTTTCTATAGAATGTTAAATTTTCAATATATTTTCCATAGAATGTTAAATTTTCCATATATTTACCATAGAATGTTAAATTTTCCATATATTTTCGATAGAATGATTAATTTTCCATATATTTTCCATAGAATGTTAAATTTTCCATATATTTTCCATAGAATGTTAAATTTTCCATATATTTTCCATAGAATGTTAAATTTTCCATATATTTTCCATAGAATGATTAATTTTCCATATATTTTCAATAGAATGTTAAATTTTCCATATATTTTCCATAGAATCTTAAATTTTCCATATATTTTCCATAAGATAAAACTAGAGAACATAAAGTTTTAAATTAAGACTATTTCAGCCTTTAGTAATTGTAATTATCAGACTACAGCTATACATATTTTAATCCATTGCTATTTCTAGTGACCTCCCAGTAAATTAATGTTAATTACCAAAAGATCAAAAGCGTACATTTCAGTCGATTATACGTGTTTGCAAATTCATTTTTATTTCGTATTATAATCATGCCATTCAGTACTGACTTCCATTTCTAATTAGTTAATTGCATTTAAAAAAATGACTAACGGGATTAAAATAACGTATATGATTAAGCAGACGTACCTATGATTATTGTAGATAATAATTAATGATTAACTTTTATTACAAAGCTTAGTATGTTATTTAATTTTATATTACCATGTAGTATACAAGTATATTTATATTATTTCATATTTAGACGTTCACATCGAAATATTAAATAAATCATGTTTTATTGTAATTCTATTATTTAAAATTCACAATTTTTAAAATTTTAATCATGATTAATTATCGTTATTTCATTATCAATTAATTATAAATATCGAGTGTAAATCAAATAATGTTAATAATGATCATTTTTATTTTCCTTTTTCAGGATTCTTCTAAGTTTAAAATAAATAATTAATTTTAAAAATACGTTATCGATCAGAAGATGGGAGCATAATACATAGAAATTTCTTATGATGGCTATGGGTAGTAATGACTAGGGTTGTGACAATATGCCTTCAGAATCATAGATCCTGAAACTATTATAGACGGAGAGAAATGAAGAGAATTGAATGGTTCTACACCAGCGGTATATAGTATTCGATACCATTTCATTTCATTTCGTATATGAAATTCCTAAGATCTATGATTTTAAAAGCATATTGTCATAGCATTCATCATAGCTATATATGTATGCTTAAAGATGATACCTCTTAGTCTTCTATGGCACCAACAAATATTTTCACCTGGGCTGCGATTATGTTCTCAATCTTCTTTTTATTCTCGTTTTTTTTTATTTATCATAAAAGGCCTCATAGTAAGTTCTACCCGGTTAGATATAGCTCCAATTAAAATAATATAGCCCCACCATAACTTAAGTTTGTGTTGGGATAGCTCAACTCAATCTTCTATGAGCCCACCATAAGTTTTCCTCTTAAGTTTTCCTCATAGTAGCGATAGGACCAAATAATCTTCTATGGCCCCACCATAAATTTCTCCTTAGGCTTCTCTCGAGTTCTCAATTTCAGCTGATTTTCCCCAGCTCAACAAGTCCCTGCTTGCGTAGAAGGTGTTCCACAGGTGTGGACATACAAGGTAGAGCAAGGTGAACGCAGTCTGTCTCTCATCATCGTACAGGACGGGTGTGGCTCAATGCGCTCCAAGCTACTAACTAGATCCACCATTGCTCAAACTAAAAGAGATCATAGAAAATCATGAAATTAGTTCAATTCCCTCTAATAAGATCGTTGTGGTATTTGTTATAGATATGTTGATAGTGATTTAGTTGAAGAATGTTATATAAAGTGTAAAAGGTGAATTGGTATTATATTAGGATATGATATCAATTTAAATTATATACAAGTTTTGATATTACTGTATTGACATTATCGTCCGTGTTATACAGTGTCCGATCAATGATTGGTAAACTTTCCTCAGTAAGATCAAACTAATCTAATCAAGCAGACTTCTCAACTTATTGACATGAAAAGTTAATATTGACAGTCGCTAGTGTCCCTGATGACATTTAATTGATTGTATTCATTTATTTGAAAGATGTGGTGAAATGAAATTCTGTAGGTTGCATTTAGTGAGCTGAAATGAAAATGAAAATAGTGAGTGCAAAATACCCGGATTCAGATGAGGCAATAACGCAAATTCCGACACCGAAAAGGGATTTCAAGATCGCCCTGAAGAAGAAGAAGAGAAAAGACGATGGCTTGCGTCAAAAACCGAACTCTGTTAGTTATTATAAGGAAATTATCGCTAATTCTAAACTATATTTGAATAGAGTTGTAAGAAGTAGCGTTGATTCTAAATCTGGACATGTAAACTGTAGAGATAACGTATATCCAAATACCTCTGGAATAGAGGTTGACTCTAGATTACAAGATGTACGTAAATCAGAAACAACGATCATAAAACAAAAACCTGTACGAAAATATAGATTTCATAGGAAGAATCACAAAAAATCAAATGTGAAAATTCCTAATAATTCTACAAATAGCGAGATTCTTAGCTCCAAAATAGCTACTTCTGCTTCTCCCATTCGACGTATTGAAAATTCATCAAATGAGCCACCTAATAACGTACGACCAGTGGCTCAAGTTTACATAGCCACTAATCCAAAGACTCCAATTAAAAAATACGGGAACTCTGAAGGAACACCGGATGGTCAATTTCCAAATGATTACTCCTTCATTTCCTCTTTTGGATCACATCAGTCAATGGATAATCATCAGAAGCAAGATATTTCCTATTCAGATGTGCAACAAGTCAACAGAAAAGTAGCCCATTCACGGAATTTCAGAAACTCCAATATGTCACCCAATCTGTACTACCCATATCCCCCGTTTCATCCGATGACCAATCAATCGTCCGTTAGAAATATCTCCAATAATACGCCAGAAGGATTTGTGTTCAAGTTTGGTGCCGAGTGGGTCAGAGTTGAAGAGTTGTCTCTGGTTCTACTCGTTCTACTACTCTGGATAGCGGCCATTACTATGTTCTTCAACAGGTGAGGAGAATTTTGCCTTCGCAAATTGTTGAACGTAATGCTTTAGGTGGCATTTTTTAAAATCTTATCAAAAGGAAGGGTGGATTTCTTGAACAAATAATCAATATTATTTAAAATGATGGGAAATGAGAATATTTTATACATTATTTTATCCATAATATAATATGCTACCAATTAACTGTTGATTTCTGTTAATGAATATTCAAAAATTATTATCAATAAATCATGAGCTAGCAATGAATATGCTCGATATTTTTTAATATTAATTATAATAGTACGATTATTCTTTAATTTTGTGATTAACTATTAACTCTTTTATATTTAACTCAATAATCATAATTTTAAGAGCAATGAATTAACTTAATTGAAATTATATCTCGCAATGTTCAAGAATAAATAATCTTCAGAAAGAATCAATATAATGAAGAAGATAAAAAATTATATATGTTTAACCATCCAAAATGGGGAAATCATATTACGGAACACTGCTTACTGTTTCTAACAAATTAAACAGTGAAGGCTTTACTAGGCCATAAATCATAATAAATCTTTATGATTATCATTCGGTTTTATGTATATTTAATTTAGCATTATTTTAGAAAACTATAATTTCATTATAAGAATGATGTTCTTTAGATTTCAGTATCTTCATATTAACCACGTAATTCGTTATTATAATATGAATAACTGCATTTAATGGACTGTCAAACAAAATTTTATTCATTGATATATTCGAATAAATGGTCCACTTAGCACTTATATTGAGAGATATTTATTATTTCATATCTGCAGAACAGTTAATCAGTGCAGATTTAAATAACACATTCATTCTATTTTGTTTTTGAAATATTTAATTCCTATTGTATTCAAATTATTGTCTTTTAAGTCCACAAAAATCAGTCAGTATTATTTCGCTTCAGCCATAATTTTCAAATACAAAAACGACAAAGATATAATTTACTTAAAAATCAAATCCTAAGGTTCAGTGTAATTAAAATACGAATAATTAAAGAGCGTATTCGAAATGAAATGAAATGGCGTATCTCAACTTGCAGAATAATGTTTTGCAAGAAATTAAAGTAAAATTTAACGAAATAATTAGAGCTGATACTTTCTAATCAAAGTTTTCATTGTAATTTTCTGTTACTTCTATTTGGAGTTTTCCAGTCTCCAGATTGATGTAAAATGAAACGGGTTTTCTAATCATTTTGTCTCAAAATTTATTGAAAAATCCATTCAACTTTTCACCAATTCGAGAAATTTTCATTCATTTTAACCTAAATTTAATACATTTTCAAATATTTTGTCCCTAACTTATTTCCATTTATTTAAATTCAAAATTATGGGGAAGATTCCTTCCAATTTGTTATTAGGTATTTAAATTTATTTCAATTTTTTACCTAATCATTGTAATTTCCAAGACAAAATTGGATTTATTCCTGGGGTTATTCCCTTAATATCCCAGGAATAAATCCTTCTTGCCTTGGTCATTTAATAACTATTTTATTCTATCCAAACTTTGTGTATCTTCAACTATTTTTGTAATTCAATTTAATTCAAGACAAAAAATTGAATTTTTTCAGTTCATGTAGATCTCATTGAAAAACTCATTTCAGTTTGATCCTAATCGTGGAACACTCCAATAGTAAAATAACTTTTATTCCAATGCAAAATCCGTACATTTTAGTTAAAATATTGGACATTTCCAATCATTTTATCCCAAATTCATGAATGAAAATGGCTTTCATTTTCACTCGAAATTGTTCGAAGCTTCCATTCATTTTTTCTGTCGCGGTTATCCTTCCGTTTAATTAGCGGTAGGGTAATTAGTTCGTAGACGTACAGCCCTCTTCAAATTACCGATCATTAGCCATAATTCGATTGCCATCGTTTTGTATGTTGATGGACATTGTGAGCTATTGGGTGTCGTAGAGCTGTATGGTGACATGAGACGTGGATTAAACATCTGAAATGATATGACTGTAGACAGTCTTGGAAAATTACTTCCCAGGTACCTAGGATCGTTGTTACAAGAAGGAATAGTAGGAATAGTAAAACCCTATCGTTTATCTAATTACTCACAGGTAGAAATGATTCTCAGGCCAATTTTGTCCCAATATTGCCAATGTTGTCCCAATATTGCCAATGTTGTCCCAATATTGCCAATGTTGTCACAATGTTGTCGCAATATTGCCAATGTTGTCCCAATATATATTGCCAATGTTGTGCCAATATTGCCAATGTTCTCCTAATGTTGCCAATGTTGTCCCAATGTTGCCAATGTTGTCCCAATATTACCAATAGTTGTCACGATATTGCCAAAGTTGTCCCAATATATATTGCCAATGTTGTCCCAATATTGCCAATGCTCTCCCAATGTTGCCAATGTTGTCCCAATGCTGCTAATGTTGTCCCAATATTGCCAATGTTGTCCCAATATTACCAATGTTGTCCTAATCTTGCCAATGTTGTCCCAATATTGCCAATGTTGTCCTAATCTTGCTAATGTTGTCCCAATATTGGTCCAAGAAACATTGTAAAAGTCAGCTTCCTGAGATTTCATGAATCATTTGGGATTGTAATTTGTGCGTCTTTTAAGATAATCATTAATCAATATTTTGTTTAGCTATTGAGTTATATGTATTTAATTTTTCTCATATTTTTCAGTTTAGATCACATCATAATGATGTATTCTGTAGATTTATATGCTATTTCTTTATTTGATTTAAATCTGAGTGTTTAGTGTAACCATTCAATACAATATCCGACATTCAGAAAAACATATTCATTCATTCCACCAAAAATGAAGTGGGGAGGAAGTTTTTTTATGATGATGGGGGTACACTGGATCTTGTCGAATACAGATGTGTGTCTGTCACTCAAAATAACATGTGAATAATATCTAGAGAATTATAGATATGATAATTGAAAGGTGATTTCCCCTCTCCACTCACTGGAACATTGGGTGGAGAGAGGAGTGTCTGTTTTTGGTTAAATTTTTTATTAGTGTGTTTCATTTATATTTTGAATATGATATCTTCGGTCATGAAAAGAATGCATGTTCATGTATTTTATAGTTATTTATGATATTTCACTTCCATAAACTCTCCGTGAGAACGGAGGAATAAGCGGGTTGGTGTTTTCCAATTATGGCTTGAAATAAAACTTACATACAACTTAACAATATGCAATAGGTGTATAATATAATTAAATTACAGTAGAGAATATTAGGGGTAAAAAAACACCCCCATCTCGGTTTAAAATGTAACTGAAATAACCTGGTATTATAAAGTTAAAAGACTCAATCATTTCTACTCAATGATAATCAAACTTTGTCAAACGTATGTCTTCCAAATTAAATTATTCGTTTTACTAAGCTAATCTTTCAGATTTAAAAATTTGTAGCAAAGTGTTCAAGAAAACTTCAAACTAAAGGATATAATTCTAATCCAGATAACTGTTTCTGTTTTATGTGATATTCTAATTTGAAAACTTTTCACTAAATAAATTAAAAGTTGGAATCTAGGGACAGAGGAGGAATGTAGCGACAAATCGTTGAATTTCGACTAGTGGTTATGATCGATGATGCGGCGATAAAGGTTGACATTTGTACAATCATCATTTATTAAAAATTGAAATCGATTGCGGTCTACAGTCAGACATTTCAGAGGAAGAAATTTCGACGTCTTCTCCGAATTTAAGAAATTTTAGGATTAAATATGATGAACGTTTACCGTAATCACGCCAATGAATAGTTTGCTTACTTTTATTTATCTGTCTGTCTGTGGTCTGTCTTTTAGTGACCCATGACGATAGTGTTTAAGCTATGATGTTAAGATATATATGATAACGATGGAAAAAATAATAAATAATTATTTGAATATTTTGTAATATAAAGATTTATACATAGATTCTTATGATAATGATGGACATCATTACATGATGAAAACACACAGGTATTTTTTATTACATACCAATCAATAAACGATAAAATAACCATATAATGAGACAATCAATACCAATATACTGATATCACATGCGGAGGTATTTCCCAACATACCAAGAAAAATACTAATTTATTATACTTTCTGGTCCCGATCGAGAGAGCTATTTTTGTAAACACATAAGATGTATAATAGATAGCTATTGATGCAGATTATGTTGTTGGATTGGTCAGTTTGATTGGCTGATATTACCTCCAGTTAAATGCCAGGTCAAAGATAATTGAGAAATCGATATAGATTAACATGTGAAATGAGAGTAAATACTGAAAAAAAATGGTTAAGAATTACAGAATATTGGTGAAAGGAACATTTTCTTGAATTTAAAATATGTATATTGTTTCGTATATTACATATTCAATTGAATTTTAGCAACAATTTATAAATAATGTGCCAAGTGCAATATGTTAGTATAGTCTAAATTTATAAACAAATCTATGTTTAATATTTGTTATTCACAATTCATCTATACTAATTATTTCCTTAGTGTGTTTACTTATTTATTTGGTGTCCGCTTTTACACTACGGGTATTAAACATGAAGAATGTAACTATGATACGCACGGGAATATATTGACTTGATATTTAAATTCCCTTGTTTTTATTCAATTTTTAAATGTATTTTATCTATGAAAAAAGTATCAGTTTATGCATAAAAATAGTTTTATTTTAATTTATTAAAAATAACTTAACAACGGGTAATAAATTACTATTGAAGACCCGTTCTTTTTAACGGGCAAATACACTAGTAGCAATATAATATCTGAATCGATAATACTTCTGCGGCACATTTGATCGGTTAACATCATTACAGTCTTTCTCGAAGTTGCACTTATATACGATAATTCTTCCTCTTTATTAAATAATCGAAGCTGAGTTAATAAGATATTCTACATGTCAATATCGCCAATTTCCTTCTCATGTCTTTTTATTCTGCGAAGATACGAGGGAAATAATGATTTTAACTCAAAGAAACTAAGAGCAGCTGATACCCCTGTGTCAATACACGTATTTTATTGTTCACTGAATTACTTGAACTATAATTATTTAACATCTAATTTTTTTTTAAAATAATAAAAAAAATATTAAAAAATTATATTGTATAAATTGTATTTCAGTTGGATTATTAAATTAATGTTACATATAATAATTGTTGTTTACTAAATATTTAAAAGTTAGTAAAATATTAGTAGTAATTTCCTTAGACTAATATTCTTATGTGGTTTGTTAAATATTGGTTGTAATCTCCGTAGACTATATAATCATAAAGAGTTATATACAGGGTGGGGCGTAAGTTTGGAAGCAAACGAATGTGCATATTATAATTCAACGAAAAATATATTTAATAATTTACAGTTATGTATTATTACACAAGGGTTTTAAGAATTCAAAAATCATAAATTTATTCAAAATGTCCCCCCTTGTTTTTAATAACAGCCTCAAATCTCCTCCGAACTCCTCCTACTGCGGCACGCAACTGTTCTTGTGAAATTTCCTTCCAAGATCTCTGGAGCAAACGCTTTAAATCATCCACACTGAGATGGAATTTACCACAGGCCTTTGATTCAAGAATGGACCATACCGAAAAGTCCATAGGATTAACATCTGGGGAGCAGGGAGGCCACATTTCTTTGGACCAAAACCGTGGAAGAAGGTCATGGCACCAGTTTTGAGTGACATTTGCAGTATGTGAAGTCGCGCCGTCTTGCTGAAATGTCCATAGAGTGTCATTACCAAAGTGATCCTTAGCTGACTCCAACATTGGCGTCAAAATATTCTCAATATAACATTTAGCATTGATTTTGGCGCCTTGTTCCACAAAAATTAAAGGATATCTCCAAGTTTCTAAAACGGCGGCCCAGACCATTACTGAAGCAGGTTTCATGGTTCTGTGGACAGTTTTTTTGGTTGTATGGGTTTTCTTTTTCACTTTTACCAATTATTTTGTCATTCCTCCGGTTGTGAGCCATTTCCACTGTGAAAATTTGTTCGTCAGACCAAACAATTTCACCAGCCGTGCCAGACTTCAATTCTCTCAGAAGTGCTTTGTTTCTCTCCAATCTCCTTTTCTTTACAGCTTCTGACAGAGTCTGTCTCTTTTAGAGGGTGAAAGAGGACATCTTTAGGTCTTCTTTGACAACTCTTCTCATTGTTCTGGGACTCACATTAGCTGTTTTGGCTAACAATCGTATTGACCTCCTGATCTTCTCTCGGGCACATTTTATCAGTCGTTTGGTGCGTTGTGAGCGTGGTCTACCACTTCTTGGACGATCAGTCAAGTCTCCTCTCTCATTAAAACGCTTCACACACTTCCAAACAGTCGATCTCGCTATTGAGAGAGTCTTTGAAATGACGGAATCTGACTTCCCGGCACGGTGTAGAGCAATAATGGCTTCTCTTTTGTCTGACATTTTTGAATTAACTAAATTTTTGTAAAAAATAATACTGCCACGTCATAATGTAGTGTCTCTACTATAGTTCAAACCCTATCACCTACTTAGGAACTTATTTTTAAGAATTATATTAATGTTTGAAAAATTGCTTCCAAACTTACGCCCCACCCTGTATAAGTTCTAATTACCGTAGACTGTTTTTCATAAAAAGGTAGATAAGTTCTAATTACCCTAGGCTATGCAATCATAAAGAGTTTGTTAAATATTAGTTGTAATTACCGTAGACTTTATAATCATAAAGAGTTATATATAAGTTCCAATTGCCGTAGACTGTTTTTTCATAAAAAGGTATAGATAAGTTCTAATTACCCTAGGCTATACAATCATAAAGAGTTTGTTAAATATTAGTTGTAATTACCGTAGACTATATAATCATAAAGAGTTATATATAAGTTCTAATTACCGTAGACTGTTTTATCATAAAAAGGTAGATAAGTTCTAATTACCCTAGGCTATACAATCATAAAGAGTTAAGTTTCAGTTTTAATCTCGATAGACCTATTTAAGGAAATTACGTTTTGATGTTCACATAGCTTGAGGGGAAATATATGAAATTCAATTCTCTTCAATTAAATAATAGGAGTTTATTGCAAAGATATCAAAAAATA
The DNA here is from genome assembly GCA_947561585.1 of Caprella mutica. Lineage (NCBI taxonomy): Eukaryota > Metazoa > Arthropoda > Malacostraca > Amphipoda > Caprellidae > Caprella > Caprella mutica. The sequence goes on along the minus strand of CANNZV010001469.1, from coordinate 166,206 downwards.
TCAAATAGAAGTTAACTAAATGAATTCTTCCAACATAGTAACATTTTTCCTAACTCTTTTCCCAGCAAACTACAATAATTGAAAGAAAAAATTGCAACTCTGTCTACAACTCCCTTGCCAATCAAAGAAAAAGATGCAGTTCTGTATTTCTCTTTGAGGTTTTTTTTTCCATCTTGATTCATTGTAAATAAAAGTAACATTGAGTTCATGGCTCGAATGTCAGTAATAGGCTTATTCTTAATACCTATTTTTTAAATTTTTATTTCACAAAAGCATGAAGAATATATCGTTCATTATTTTCAATTATTGCATGTTTAATATATAGATATTTAATTTTTACTTTAGGGAATTAACTTTTGTCAGCCAAAAATTATATATTGGATCTGACATGATAATAACTTTGTATTAAAAAACAGTATTATGATATGTTTCTAATTGAAATAGCTATTCCAACCATTACCTAAAAGTGTTATTATTAAAAAATATTACAATTACAATGCAAAATCAATCCTTATATATTCTACGATTGATTATTCAGGGCAAAAAAAGTGAAAGTTTTAACCTTTTTCCCTCTCTTATTTCGATTGATTTTAATTACAATTCTGAACAGGTGAAAAATCAGACAAGTGTCTTTCATCAATTTAATCTTCTTTGTAGAGTTGGTTAAAATTAATCCGTATATAGTATGAAGCATCGCCAATATAACGCGAAGCGTTAAACCAAACAACCGATTACTTTTGTAGAGCCATAAAAAACATCACTGCATTCGATATTAAACTTGTGATTTATTTTGAAATACATTGGTTTTATAACCTAGATACTGTGGGAGAAACCATTGGATATAGTTAAAAATATACTGGTTAATCTATCAATCATGTTAAATATTATTGAAAAAAATTTTATTAAAAAAAATTATTAAAAAAAAAATTATTAAAAAAAATATTATTAAAAAAAAAACACATCTGAATTAGAAATATTTAAGAAATATTTTCGTGTCCAAAAATACCGACTTGTCAATGGATTTGAATCTGGATTATCCTTCTTAACATTTTATCCTAAAACAACATTGAATAAGTTAAAAGACTTTGTACGACGTACGTTTAACGTAATATTTTGACGTAATAATTCGTTTTATTTGATGTTATAATTATTTAATCATTAGCAAATGAAAATAGTGTGGAATTGAGCTTTCCTTATTAATGTGTGTAAACAGAAATTATTATTGGCAAATAATTTTTTTTATAATTTTAATGTTATATAATTGATTATCTTTATATACCATATCAAGAAATAAATAAATGAAGATGAAATTACAGGAATCTAACAATTGCAAAATATGGTCATTTACTAACTCTCATGAATAATATTTTATGTATTAATAATTTAGCTAATCATATTATTTTGATTTCTTTTCAGATGGGGAAAGCTGAGGATGTTGGAGCCCTACCAGCCAGCGTACAATGCTACGGATGCCCCAGCCGCGGCAAGACCAGGGGCAGTCCCCTGCGCTACCATACCCGGACAGAGCCCAATAGTTCCTCCAGCACCAATTTCGAAAGCTTCTAATTCTCCATTTATAAGACCAAAGAGAATAGAATCTCTTAATTCGTTCCGTGATAACTTTCGGGAAGGGTACAAAGATGCATATCGTTATATTAATATACCAACCAAGCCCTTCGCTTCTGGATTAGGGGGATTAGGCTTACGGGGCATGACCGGAGTGAGGCAGATAGGGTCCACAACTTTAGGGATCGGGCTGGGACAGTTTGCGCCAAACGCGGGGGTCCACGGATTCAGAAGAGCTTCTTCCGGCAGTGCACTAGGAATCAATATCAACGACTACGATAACACTCGTCGTAGTGTAAGCAGAGCTGGCAGTAGGAGCAACAGTGTTAGCGGAAGCACTAATAATCTTCATCATTTTACTAGAGCGTTAATTTCTTCGTCTCATAATGTAGGATCCCCGAGTGGATCTGGGGATTATCGATTAATCCACAGTCCCGAGTCTGCTACCTACAACACCAATGAAGCTCTCCTACCGCGTAAAAAGAACGTAACGTGTATCAAAATAACAAATACTGAAGACGAAGAGGAAATCAGCTATCATGGAAGTTATGAAGATTTTCCAGAGAGTGAGAATAACAGTTTAAGAACTACACAGGAAAGTTTTTGTTCCAGTACTGGCTTGAGGCCTTTATCTAATCAAATAAAAGTTAGGAGTGCGGTGGATCTTGTTACTTTGGTAATGCAGGATAGACGCAACTTTATGTAATCCATCAACTTTCATGTCTTCAATTAATGTGTATGATAATGAATATTTATAATAATAACATATGTTTGTATATTTTACAATTAGAAATTTATTATCAATGTCATAACTTAGTTTTGAATATTCTTATATATCTCTATCTGTGTTCCTATGGCTTCAATTAAATTTATTATATATAATGAATACATATATATCCAAATGAAAAATGTAATAAATGTGTAACAAATGAATGCTTTCCTACTTAATAATGTAAACTGAATTCACTGATGATGTTGTAATTAGGTACCATATTTTTTGAAATTATATCCATGTATATTATGATATTTTGTTTCGTTTTTATTGGACGATGTGATATAATAGCTGACTGATAGCAATGTAAAAATAGTCATAAACCTTAAAAGTAGTCCTAAAAGAAGTCCTTACCTTACTATTGAATCTTTCGAAACAGAGGATGAGTATAAAATACTAAATTCAAATTAATTGTACGAAATGCTTTTATAATCAAAAAATAGAAAGTTCAAATTCTTGGACCGGAGCTGTTGCAATTTATTTTACTCGTCTATCTCCATTATTGAAAAAGAAAACGGACCAATACCTACTTTCTACAGCCAATAATTATCAAATAACCCAATTTGAACTTATTTTAATATTGTAAATTGTTTAAAAATTTATCAATATATAAATGAAAAATCATATCGTAATGCAAATATTTCAAAAATATTATTTTCACAAAAAATACGTTTAATTATTAGTTTGAAAAAATGTTACGGATTATTGATACACGATGAATTTGAACTAAATAAATATTGTTTTCAATCTCCGGTAATTTCAATTGTAATATTTTATCTTAATTAATTTCAGTATTACAATCATATTAAACTTGTATTTTATTAATATTAGATTTGTGTTTTAGTTATATTGAACTTTTATTTTAATTATACTAAATTTCTATTATAATTAAATAATATTTCAGTCTTTAAATGTTCAACCATCTCTTTCTTTATTAAATGAATAATTAAAATAGCACAAAATTCACTTCGATTTCAGTCCAGAATAATTGAATGCTGTATGAAGTAATCACGGAGGTCAATAATGAAGAGGAGTTTTATTTGAAATTCATTGCTCTTTGTTGAACTAGCTCATATGAATTAAATTTCACGAGGCTTGAATGTTAATGACTTCTCTGTTGAATCTTGGTATACAGTGTATACTATGTGTATAACTCGATACAGTGTATACTATGTGTATAACTCGATACAGTGTATACTATGTGTATAACTCGATACAGTGTATACTGAGCGTACGGCTCGATACAGTGTATACTTAGTTTATAGCTCGATACAGTGTATACTATGTGTATAACTCGATACAGTGTATACTGAGTGTACAGCTTGATACAGTGTATACTGAGTGTACAGCTCGACAGTGTATACTTAGTGTATAGCTCGATACAGTGTATACTGAGTGTACAGCTCGATACAGTGTATACTGAGTGTATATCTCGATACAGTGTATACTGAATGTATAGCTTGATAAAGTGTATACTCAGTGTATCGCTCGATACACTTTATACCGTGAACACCAAAAATGTATCCACTGCCATTGAATGAAATTACTGAGCTATGTATAATTCATTATCATAACTTACAGTTGGTATTACGTGTCTATGGAATTAATATTATGCATGTTTCTATACTAGAATTATCAATGTGTTGTGGATGCATTATTAGTGGGCATACTTCATAGCTAGATACTAGTGCTAGATACTAGTGCTTGATACTAGTGCTAGATACTAGTGCTAGATACTAGTGCTAGATACTAGTGCTAGATACTAGTGCTAGATACTAGTGCTAGATTCTAGTGCTAGATACTAGTGCTAGATACATAAATTACTCTGATTGCTTTAAAACATACTGACATTCCTTCGGGGAATATGTGTTAATTTTTACTGTTTAATCTATTCCATTAATATTAATTAATGCATATAAAATCCATTATATTATAGTACGTTTACTTTTATTACAGTACAATTAATTCACCTTAGAAATTCCTATGATTTATTGATAAAATGATGGTGGGATATAAATTTTTTTTAGGGGATCTCTCTTAATCTTCTATGACCCCACCATAACTCTCTCTCTCAATCTTTTATGGCCCCACCATAACTTTTTCTCTCAATCTTCTATGGCCCCACCATAACTCCCTCTCTCAATCTTCTATGGCCTCACCATAACTCTCTCTCTTAATCTTCTATGGGCCCACCATAACTCTCTCTCTCAATCTTCTATGACCTCACCATAACTTTCTCTCTCAATCTTCTATGGCCCCACCATAACTTTTTCTCTCAATCTTCTATGGCCCCACCATAACTTTCTCTCTCAATCTTCTATGGCCCCAACATAACTTTTTCTCTCAATCTTCTATGGCCCCACCATAACTCTCTCTCTCAATCTTCTATGACCTCACCATAACTCCCTCGCTCAATCTTTTATGGCCCCACCATAACTTTTTCTCTCAATCTTCTATGGCCCCACCATAACTCCCTCTCTCAATCTTCTATGACCTCACCATAACTCTCTCTCTCAATCTTCTATGGCCCCACCATAACTTTTTCTCTCAATCTCCTATGGCCCCACCATAACTCTCTCTCTCAATCTTCTATGACCTCACCATAACTCTCTCTCTCAATCTTCTATGGCCCCACCATAACTTTTTCTCTCAATCTTCTATGGCCCCACCATAACTCCCTCGCTCAATCTTTTATGGCCCCACCATAACTTTTTCTCTCAATCTTCTATGGCCCCAACATAACTCCCTCTCTCAATCTTCTATGGCCTCACCATAACTCTCTCTCTCAATCTTCTATGGCCCCACCATAACTCCCTCTCTCAATCTTCTATGGCCTCACCATAACTCTCTCTCTCAATCTTCTATGGCCACACCATAACTCCCTCTCTCAATCTTCTATGGCCTCACCATAACTCTCTCTCTCAATCTTCTATGGCCCCACCATAACTGCCTCTCTCAATCTTCTATGGCCCCACCATAACTCCCTCTCTCAATCTTCTATGGCCTCACCATAACTCTCTCTCTCAATCTTCTATGGCCCCACCATAACTGCCTCTCTCAATCTTCTATGGCCCCACCATAACTCCCTCTCTCAATCTTCTATGGCCTCACCATAACTTTCTCTCTCAATCTTCTATGGCCCCACCATAACTTCCAATTTTCAGAAATATAGTATTAACGATTCAATAAGTTATCGAAATTATTGTATAATAATAATTTTATTATTATGGTGGAAGTTACCAGTTGTAAAACGATTCCACATTTTCGGACACGTATGATAAATATATCCAATGATCAGTATATGATTTTTTATTATAATTGGTATTTCCATGATTTTTACAGGTATAAAAAAACTTAAATAATAATTACCATATTTATTTTTCTTACGTGTACAAGAATGACGAACTGTCCAATAACTCAAATAAGACCCTAGTTTTCTTACCGTTAATTCAATAAATATAATTTAATATATCAATAATATATAATTTAATTTTTAAACTATATATATTTATATAAAAAAACTAAAAAAAAAAAAAAAAAATTTAACGAGCAAAGATATACATCTATATACCATACAAACGATATAAAAATTAAACAATCGATTTTATAGTCATCCATAGATATCTATCTCAATTTTATTAATATATCTGTATCTCACTTTATCATAATCCAATGTTATCTATCAGATGGATAATTATTCATGATATCTATATATCTAAATGGTAATATTAATGCATATCTAACTCTATCAATGACAATAATCCACAGCATCTATTATTAATCAATATTCAATTACCGTAAAGAAATAACACAGCAAAATCTTTCATTGAATAATATTTTAGTACCATAATAATAAATTATATAGCAAAATCTTTCAATGAATAATATTTTAGTACCATAATAATAAAATACACAGCAAAATATTTCAATAATAAAAATTAATTTTTTATAATTTCACTTAATAACACGAGTGAAGTTAAATTAATTCGGTACTGCAATATTATGCAGAAATTCAAAGGAATAACACTGCAAAGTTTTTCCACGTTAGAAACTGCAAGTGAAGGGCCTTTGTTTTCTCCATTGAAGCCCCTTAGTATTGTTAAGCTCTTCATTGTTTTGAATGAACTTCTGTTCTTGATGCAAAGGACTTAATTAGATTACGCACTAGGGAGAATATTATTTTAATTCTTTGAAAAGAGAAATGTGTAAATTTCCCTCAGGTTTTATTGTAGACTTTAATTAAGCCTTAGTTATTTCTCTTGCTTAGAGAATATTTAGTTGAATAATTCAAATGAATGTTCATGGCATTTACCATTTGTTTGGAAATGTTTTAATGAGAGAAATTGTATATAAAGATTTAATTGTTTACAATATTTTGACAGTATTGTACTTACAAAAGTGATTACAATATATTTTATAATAATTTTATTTACAATGTTGTGCTTAATAGGATAATTATAATAAATAATATAAAATAATCTATGAATTATAAATTACAAATATATAAATATAAATGTATATATTTATAAATATTACAAATTGTCATCGATATACGTGTTATTTACATCCATATAATTAATGTGATCCATTAAATATATTTGTATAATGTAATATTGTAGCCTACTAAATAGATCTACCTATTCTATGACCTATGACTATTTTCTTACAAAATCATTGATGTATCATCAATTTATGTATCATCCATGATTGTCATTTCCCCACCTTTCAAAATCTTACAAGATCATCGATGTTTCATGCCCACCATTAATATATTAGAAGATCATCGATGAATTTAACGATGACTTTCTTTTAAAGATAGAACTTTCTATACCGTCAATATTTTACAATATTTTCGATGTTTTATACCCATCTTAATGTCTAAGAATTAAGTCAATGTTCTCTATATTTCATCTACAGTATAACTCCTCTATAGTGAAATACTGTATATTGAATGTAGTGTCTTGAATAATGAAGTAGCCTCTATAGTGAACAAATTATCTTTAGTCTGCCCTGAATGGCCATCAGTTTTAGAAAACGGATGGCCATTCTATGGTAGACTGAAGACATTTTTGGCAGACTGGAGAAAAACTGTTCACTATAGAGGCTACTTCCTTACTCAGGACACTACATTCACTATACAGGTTTTCATTATTGAGGAGTTATACAGTATATAGTTACGCACAAAATGCTTTAGTCCAAGAAAAAGTGTGACAATATTACCTATTATGTAGTTCTAACATATATGCTCTATATATCATGTCCATTGCTACTCAGAATCAATTGTACGAGCAAACAACTAAATGGTTGCAATTAATCAACCTCATTGAGTAATTTGGTTGCATAATTCAGGTTTTATGCTCTATTGATTCGATGTATCATTTGGCTAATTATTAGTCCTTTATAAGCAAGATAAATTATTCAAGTTTACTCTTTAGTGTTCACAGTTCCTTTGTCTATTTATTATTTATATAAATGGATCACTCCATCATGAAATTCATGGAAAGAAGGAAAATATCAGAGTTCTTTCTTTTACTCCAAGTTATAAAATTCACTCAGAAGAAGAATTTAAAATAAATTCATAGCAACGAGGGATACAGTCAGGGCAGAATGAAGCAAGATTAGGAGGAGACCTTATTAAATCTTCCTCAGTTCCACCATAGCTTTTTCTTGAAAAATAGATGTATGGTTACTTACGTATTACCTCACGGTTAATACCGTACAGTTACGTTTTCCCGTAAAACTACATATTCCCGTACAGTTGCGTAATCCCGTACAGTTACGCAATCCCGTACAGTTACGTATTCCCATACACGATCATCGCACATGAATTCGTGAAAAAAACTGTTACTTCATTAAGATAAGTGCTAAAATGATAAAGTAAACACCCATTGTGACACGTTCTACCAAACTGCCAATACATTTAAACAATAAATATATACAAAATTTCATAATAGTCAAAATAACTTCCTCTGTAGCTTACACTCCAGTTATAAACGTGTAAAAAAGCAATAGGTAAGCAATTCTTAGAAAAAACTTGCATTTTCCCTCACAGGACAAATATTTACCTTCCCCGTTAATTAATTAAATTGATGAGTCAGAGAATGAGTTTGTTTTAGAGAATAAAGTACCGAGGGTGAACTAAATTAACTTACATATTAAAAGCATGCTACATTTAGTATTCTAATGTATATGCACTCTGTACGATGTCATGCTAATCACTCTGTCCAGACTTATAAAATGTGTATAAATGTCTATTTAATAATTAAATAACTGCCTTTTAACTATAGCTCTTATTTTTCAGCTTAATTCTATTACAATCTAGCATGCCTGGTAATTCTTAGTAAGTTATATAGTACTTGTAATCAAGAAATCTGATGATTGATTGATTGACATTTTCACTGTATTTAGATGTATTAAATATTTATAAATGCTCTATATTCTAATCATATCTTATATCTTCTATATTACACAGTGTTGTTGAAAAAAATATCTATTTTCTCTATAACTTTTATATAACCTCGTATATTTGTACATGAGTGGATGGAATGGTATACATACATATATTCGTTTTTATCCTGTCTTTTATTCCTCCTTTTAAATATCATGTTACATCAATTGAGCATTTTATTAGCTAATTATTAGAAAGGAAATTGTATCATAAAAAAAGAAAATGAAGATCACATTTCAATTTAAAATAATAAAACATTATGAAAATATACCTCCATTTAGTGATGCGTTCTTGGAGTAGCTTTTATGCATCCATGAGTATTGTCACAGACTGGTGGTAGGTGACTTTGTTCATGCAGTAGCTTTTCTGCATTCATGAATTTGCCACAAACTGGTTTTGTTCATGGAGCCACTTTTCTTTCTGACTGCTTCTTCTAGTCCCTTGTATTTTATTTCCTTTTGATATATGCGATATGGCCTTTGTTACGATGCGTACGTATGTTAAACCCATACTGAAAATAAAGTAAATAATTCATTTTCAGAAATATAGAAAAATCTCAACGAAACGCTAATGCCAAGAAAAATCGATATATAATTAAATTAAAAGAATATATAATAATCATAATATCGTTTTTTCTTATATGACCGAAGATGTAGTACTGACCGATAATTCGTAACTTTCCCTACATATAATCACATGGACTGTATTCAGTCATATTACTATTAATAAACCAGCAGTGAAATAGTGAGTTTGTTGTCATCAATTCAAATCAGTTCGCTGTTACCAGAGCCAATTAAATCAACATTGGGAATTGTTGCCAATCATACGAATATAGGATTATTAATTAGATTTAATTAAGGATTCCATTCGTATTTATTTCATTCGGATGAAACGGAGCGTCAAAATATTATAAATTAGAGCGGAGAAGATATTTCGAAATGATGGAGTTTGACGTTGTACATCACAGAATTAAAATTGCTTGAAAGATTATAGTTTGAAGGGGAGATGAGGTTGATAATCTGCCAATTGAATGTGTGTAAAGGGTGTATCTTAAAATAGATCTTTTACTCAGGAAGATGTAGAGTTTTAGTACGACAGACAAAAAGGAATTTATTCCTGGGATAAGTGAATATCCTAGGAAGAAATCCTTTTTTGTATGAAATCAAGTGGTGAGTCAGTGGCCAAGATAATATCGCGTCTTGCGGGATGCTAAAATCCTTATTTTGTCTTCACGTGACTGGTAATCTAGCGTCAGTTCTATGGAGAAATGATATAACTGAAACAAAATGAGGTTTTACACCGTCTTCCTTAGCGTCCTGCAATCGCTGCAACACTTCCTCTCTCTAGAGTAGTTTATCATAACTCTATGACTGAAACAAAATAAGGTTTTAAGCGTCCTGCAGTCGCTACACAACTAGCTCTCTCTAGTATATAATATTATTACTCTATGTATGAGATATACTTTTGCCTGGCAAGCGTAATTAATGGTTATTAAAGTGGTAGGTTAGATGCAAACTTACGAAATGTTTATTATATGTGCTCAATATTTTAGATAGCTCCTTTGCTCTAATTTCCCCTCGATCTTTTGAGTTATTAGATCATTTATAGTTAGACTCATCTTCTATTGCATTGATTTAGGTCACAAAAGTTAACAGTAAATACGCAGGAATAAATTTTAAATATCGGAAAAACATCCCAAATCATTTGTTAATAGTCACACTCTCAATTTAATTTCCAAAAATGAAAGTAAAAACATTTTCCTTCCTGAACTTCGTTCCAAAAGTTTAAGGTCCGAGTTTCTGCAAGTTTCAGAATCTGCTGTTTTTTCTCTAGCTTGAACTTACATCATAAATTTAAAAAGAATACTGAGATTTTGACGGATTCCAATTGAAATATAAGTTTTAATTATGGATTAGCTATTATTGAGTAATAATTGAAATCATACGTAATAAGTAGAATCTTTTTTCAACGTATAATCTTCATATAATTGGCAATTTATATATAGAGGGAGAGATCATTTACATTTTAGAAAAAAAGTATTATAATTGGTATATATCCTTATATTCGAGGATAGGGTATGTTCTTAATTATCGGTCAGCTCAACATCTTCGTTCATATAAAAAAAACGATAAAATAATAATTATTTCACAAGTATTGGTTGAGTAAAAACAACCAACTAGGGTTGGTTGTTTTTACTCAACCTATCCTAGTGAATTATATTAATTGAAGTTATTATTGAAATATTGATTGAATCATTAGATATAAAAGATTTCAATATATAATATCGATATTTCCGATAAAATACATTCTAATAAAATGATCTAATATCTATGTATCTTGAGCGATAAATCGATTAAATATTCTATGCATCAGAGCTCAAAAATATCAGACCTTCATTTATCAATAAATAAAATATATTTCTCATATCGTGCTTATTTTTCTTCGAAATTTATTCATTGGTTAAACAGATAGAAACCTAATGATAGAATATTGAAATTTTCGGAGTGTCTCCTAGGTTCTTGCTTCGTATAACTAAATTGAAATGGTAATTCTGAGAGATTCGAAAACTGAAACGCACCTGTTTCTTATTTGGGAAACTTCAAGTTGACGAAAATAAAATTAAATCATCCTACAATGTTTGAAAAAAAACTTAAACCTGTTCTTTTTATTTAAAGTATTCTAATTTGAATATGATTTGTAGCTTCCGTCCACGGATAAATCAAAAGTTAGTGGAATTTTATACATAATTTCAATATACTGAATTACCTGAAGGATGTGATATATTGTTCTTGCGTACTTTATTATATTTTCCGCATTTTCCGTAATTTATTTCTCATAAATTGTTACAATTTTTTTTATTTTCATTAGATTGTTTTGTCTAAATTTAATGTGATTATATTTGTATTTAATGTTAAGTTACTATTTTATATAAATAGATAAAATAATATACATAATCTCTGTGCACCAATTTGAAAATTAATTTTTAATTTCAATTTATGAAAAATTTAAATTTTCCGTTCACTGTACTTCCTATTTTATATTAGTAATATTTAATCCTATTTATCTATCATGCAGAACAGTGAATTGAATTAAAGGCAATTTATTGAATAATGTAAATACTGACATTAAAATATATTCAGTCTATTATTTCACATCAAATTAGAAATGCCAACGTGTTGTCAATTCTATTTCCATCCATTATTTAAATTAGGATTAACATAAATAAGTTCAACTCAGGATGCAATTTGTCATGAGGTACAGTAAGACTCATCTGTAATGTAATCCTGTACAGTGATTGTAGTGTCTTGAGTATAGAGGTGGACTCTAAAGAGAACCATTTAATTATTTATCATTACCCTGATATTTTTGCATTGTATTTTTCTAATCTTTATCGCTATAAAACTATACAACTATATTTTCTCTTCAGTAAATTATTGAGTAAATTAGTAAGGTTTTCAAACCTACAACTTAGGTAAGGGGAAATGAATTTAAAATTATATAATATCAAAAATCGGTAAATTACTAGTTCACGTCCCTATTTCATTCACGGAAGAGAACTAGGAACCGATCCAAATACCCCTTCTAGTAACTAGGAAGGGGGCTCATTTTGTACCCCCTTCTTAGCAAGAATTTTATAAGAAATTTCCATATGTTTAGCAATCTCGAACAGATAATTCAATAACTAGAATATTCAAACAGCATACGCTTTTTTTTTTTTTTTACTTCTAATTTGTTTTTCAAAAAGTTTTTTTTAAATTTGATTAATTTAATTTTCAAATATTCCATTTTGGTTTTACCTAGGTAGTATAATGATTGTAGATTTTCTGTCATTTAATATTTTTTAGTAGAATATATTTAAAGCAGAGAAAAGTGTATTTAAATTAAGAAAAAATAAGTTAAAAATACCCCCTTCCTTTAATTCACGTCCGTAAATCAATTAGGGACTAGGAATTAACCAAAAAATGTGAATACTGTTGATGAATTGGTGACAGGGGAAAAGAAACATCATCTCTGTGATATTTTTTTCCAACAAACTAGTGTTATTTTTAAGGAATATCTGAAAGGTAGCACCCAATCTCATTGCATTGGCATCTCTTCGGGGGACCGAAGATATATATTCTATTCACTGAACTAAATTATGGAGGATCACTGCAGAGGACCCACAAAAGATATTCTCGATGAGAAATCCTTGAGCAAAAATCGAAGGAAAATACCAAGGTAATATATGGTATACCGATGGTATTCCATGCTATATGATATCCCGTAGGTACTCAGGTTGCAATATTGGCCGAAAGTGAATCTTTACTTATATATTGGCTTGATTCATTCTATGTATTTTTTTATTTTTTATTCAATAAATATTTTCACTTGGCTACTAGCAACATCTTGGAGTAACATGTTTCCAATATTGTTACAATATTGGAATAACTTGTTACCAAAACCTATGATTTTACTGACTATTTTGAAAATAAAAATGATAGATAATTATATAAAACAATTGGTAACAAGGCTTAATATTTTATATAACCGAATTAAATATTTTTTGGTGTGTAATACATATTATATATAAGTAAGTTTGTGTTCATATACAAGTACACAGTCCTACACAAACTAAAAAGGTGAGTTTTGTAAAGTTAAAATTATATAATGTAATAAAAAATAGATCAAATTTTCAATTTAAATATGTAACTTTAAATAAACAATATATTTAAAAAGTTACGGTAGAAGAAATATCTACGCAGTGGTTTCATATATGCTTCGTAATACCTATTTTAAAGTCAACAATTACACTATATATTTTAAGTTATACAATATTTAGATGTGAGAGACATACAGTTTAATATTTCAATTGATAATCTCACACCTCCCTCATGTACCTTTCAGAAAACTTTGTCAAATTGATATGTTAAAGTTACATCTGTGAGAAAGAATTACTCGAATTGAATAATGGAATGTTCTTTTAGCTGTATGACGATTATATTTCTTCTATATCACTTAAATCATCTTACTAAGAATCGTTCAACTAAAATTTTGGTAATTAATTTTATTTCCATGAAAATCTCAAAATAGCGGCTCACTGTTTTCCAATTAAAAATACCCCATTAATAATTTTAGAGCTATATTGACTTAACTTCAATTTCTTTTATCTGTGTGTTAAATTTACGTAGGACTTATGTAAATGAAAATTAAAGAAGAATAAAGGAATATTACACTTCATCAGAGAGAATGTTACGGGAGGTCTAATCATCAAATGTGATATTTCAGTGCGGCTACTCACGAATGTTTGGTATTTAGCTTTCTTCAAAGATTAGAGTGTGTTTTTCCACGGTATTACATTAATTATTCAATGCAGAGCTGCTGCTCCAGACACTGTGTGTAGATAATAAAAAGAGAGGGTGATATTGCTACCTAACTTTACAGCTTTGCCGTCTTTTTTTGTTGGATGAAGTCGTTGATTAAAATATGCATACCCTGGTACACTGTAGAGCTCTTCAATAATGAAGTGAGTGAGGAAGTACCTGTATATAGTGAGCACATTTTGTATATTGCATTCGTAAATTTATGATTAAGATATGCTTTAGGCAGCATTTATGTATTTGGAATGTTGTTATTTGCATAACTCTAAAAGTTATTCAACCAAAATGCCTGAAATTTGGTTGGACGATTGACTCATATCCATGAATCAATATATTAGGTTTTGAGAGCGGTCAGGTCAAAGGTTAAGGTCAATGTGATTCACATCTCAACAAGAGTTCAACCAAATTTCCGGAAATTTTTTGGACTGATTGGTCAATAACCAGGAACGGTTATAGGTCTATTCCACCACGGTATATTCCACCCCAGGTATATTCCACCCCAGTATATTCCACCCCAAGGTATATTCCACCTCGAAAAATTCCACTCCTGTGACAATGCTCATTTGGGTGACAATAAAAATTCTAAGATTTCATTTTCAAATTGCCATGTGTAAAATAGTTCGCACCGATCAAAAAATAACTCAGACAATATCCGGAGACATTTGGACAATATTTAGAGGTAGCTCAAATCAATTAAATTTTACCCTAATAAAATTACAAATATTCTTGATATGGTAGTTTATTTTCAAAGTTTACGTGTTGAACAAGTTAATATTAATTCCTTTTTAACATGAAACTGCAGTATATGCTTTTATAACAATGGTTGGATGAGGTATGGAAGTGGTTTTCGCTTTTTGCTAATAATTTGCTGTTTTGGATTCTAGGACAAAAACTCCCGTGGTCAGAATCTCTCAATGTAAAATGGCAATAGTCTCCCAGTCTTAAAACCCTGTACAATAATCATCACCTCGCTATCGAAAACCTCTAGGTCAAAAAAAAAACTTAAAAAAAGCCTTCGGTCAAAAACCACCACTCTTACAAAAAGTTGAAATACCAAATTCAAAATGAAATAAATATAACAAGAAGTACTATATGACATCTTCTTACAATTAATATCGCTGTTGTGTTTGGCGATAGGGAAGAAAATCAGCTTAAGAATGAAAATCTAAATACCTCAACTGATAAAGAGCGTTCACACAACTTTTCTTTCTGCTGTTCTATTACATGTGTAGGGAAAAATTTACAGCTTGTGATTAGCCAGCGAAAAGTTTAATTTGATATAGTGAAAATGCAAGTTACCTCGTACTACACATATATATATATTAATAAATGGTGGAATCCTAGGGTGGAATATACCGGGGTGGAATTTACCGAGGTGGAATATACCGGGTGGAATTTACCGGGGTGGAATATACCGGTCACCACCAGGAACCATTTTGTTAGATTGACGGTCGCGTCAAAGGTCAAGGTCAGGTTCATTCGTAACTCAAGAAGTATTCCACCAAATTACCTTAAATCTGGTGGGTGATTGGTCATTCATTATTCAGGAACCATTGAATTCAATATTCGGAGCAAACGGGTCAAAGGTCAAGGTCATATTCATTTATAACTAAAGGTTATATTACAAAATATATCAACAATTGTTTTCATATATGTACCTTGATGAAATTGTTGGTATATTCGAAAACTTCTTTTCTCTGTTTTTAATTAATTATTTAAAAAAATTCTACAATTATATTTCCGGTTGTATTAAATAGTAAATACTCCTTCTATATATGATATAAGTTTAAAAAAAGTTACATTAAGCCATAAAACATGTTATTTAAGTAGAGAACAATATATGCATAGTAATTTAAAATACAGGTAACGTTTCATACGTGATTTTCTATCAAAACTTCAGTAAAGGATTCATATCTATTTACACTATTTCATTTTCTCCAAAAAAATTCTCTTACTATTCTAATTTCAGACATACCATCGATCATTTCCTATGAAAGATTCGTTAAATCGATAGTTCTTTAAGATTTATATACAAACTATATCCTCTTACATAAAATCACTAACTGCAAGCTGACGGCAGCCACTTTTTTCCACTGGGTTCTTACTTGTTCCACTGGGCTCTTATTTTTTCCACTGGGCTCTTATTTTTTCCACTGGGCTCTTATTTTTTCCACTGGGCTCTTATTTTTTCCACTGGGCTCTTATTTTTTCCACTGGGCTCTTATTTTTTCCACTGGGCTCTTATTTTTTCCACTGGGCTCTTATTTTTTCCACTGGGCTCTTATTTTTTCCACTGGGTTCCTATTTTATCCACTGGGCTCTTATTTTTTCCACTGGGCTCTTATTTTTTCCACTGGGTTCCTATTTTTTCCACTGGGCTCTTATTTTTTCCACTGGGCTCTTATTTTTTCCACTGGGTTCCTATTTTTTCCACTGGGCTCTTATTTTTTCCACTGGGCTCTTATTTTTTCCACTGGGCTCTTATTTTTTCCACTGGGCTCTTATTTTTTCCACTGGGCTCTTATTTTTTCCACTGGGTTCCTATTTTTTCCACTGGGTTCTCATTTTTTCCACTGGGCTCTTATTTTTTCCACTGGGCTCTTATTTTTTCCACTGAGTTCCTATTTTTTCCACTGGGTTCCTCTTTTTCCACTGAGTTCCTATTTTTTCCACTGGGTTCCTCTTTTTCCACTGAGTTCCTATTTTTTCCACTGGGTTCCTCTTTTTCCACTGGGTTCCTATTTTTTCCACTGGGTTCCTATTTTTTCCACTGGGCTCTTATTTTTTCCACTGGGTTCCTATTTTTTCCACTGGGCTCTTATTTTTTCCACTGGGCTCTTATTTTTTCCACTGGGCTCTTATTTTTTCCACTGGGCTCTTATTTTTTCCACTGGGCTCTTATTTTTTCCACTGGGTTCCTATTTTTTCCACTGGGTTCTCATTTTTTCCACTGGGCTCTTATTTTTTCCACTGGGCTCTTATTTTTTCCACTGAGTTCCTATTTTTTCCACTGGGTTCCTCTTTTTCCACTGAGTTCCTATTTTTTCCACTGAGTTCCTATTTTTTCCACTGGGCTCTTATTTTTTCCACTGGGTTCCTCTTTTTCCACTGAGTTCCTATTTTTTCCACTGAGTTCCTATTTTTTCCACTGGGCTCTTATTTTTTCCACTGAGCTCCTATTTTTCCACTGAGTTCCTATTTTTTCCACTGGGTTCCTATTTTTTCCACTGAGTTCCTATTTTTTCCACTGGGCTCTTATTTTTTCCACTGGGTTCTCATTTTTTCAACTGAGTTCGTATTTTTTCCACTGAGTTCCTATTTTTTCCACTGGGCTCTTATTTTTTCCACTGAGTTCTTATTTTTTCCTCTGAGCTCCTATTTTTCCACTGAGTTCCTATTTTTTCCACTGGGCTCTTATTTTTTCCACTGGGTTCTTATTTTCCCACTGGGTTCTTATTTTTTCCACTGGGCTCTTATTTTTTCCACTGGGTTCTCATTTTTTCCACTGAGTTCCTATTTTTTCCACTGAGTTCCTATTTTTTCCACTGAGTTCCTATTTTTTCCACTGGGTTCCTCTTTTTCCACTGAGTTCCTATTTTTTCCACTGAGTTCCTATTTTTTCCACTGAGTTCCTATTTTTTCCACTGAGTTCCTATTTTTTCCACTGAGTTCCTATTTTTTTCTGTGTTCTTGTATACTGCCTCACATAAAGCAACTCACCAATGCGCCATTAAACAAACAAAACTTGTCCTTAACTTTAAAAGAGCTTTTTGTGTTGTGGCTCTAAAGCATCATTATATCTCCAAGTTCTTCTCGGGAGGCCAGTTTTTCTAAATCTGGAGATATTACACTTTAATAGCTTCGTGTTTCCCGCGGGAGTATATAGAGCAATAAGTAATGAACTTCATAGAAGTTACTTTTTACAAAATTAAAGGGAAAGAAACAAAATATGCAAAAAAATGAAATGATGAACATTATATAAATTATAACATTTCTCATCAATATGATAATAGAATTTTAATTTTTTATTGTAGGTACATTTATGATACTATTTTGTACCACAATTTCAAAGTATTTTAATTTGAACTATTGTTCCATTTTTTTGGAATAATTATTGAATAAACCCAAGAAATTTACACATTCATCCCAATATTTTTACATAATAATTCATTGAAATAAATTTGTGTAGGCATGACTTTTTGTGTATACTTTTATAATCGTTTATTCAGTTTAAACTGTTGGTTCTATTAAACACTAAAAATTTGATTGAATTGAGGATATTTGTTTGAAAAATAATATATGCTCAATTTAAAAAATATTTTAAAATAATATACATCAAAAAATATCGAGAAATTCATCAATGATAACAAATATTAATATAAAATTGAATATATAAATAAAAATATCCTATCATTTTTCACTCTTGAAAATTGTATATGTTATTTACATTTATATTTTTTCTATATATATAGTTGTTTTTCCAATCGAAAATAGAATGCCAAATAACAAGAATATTCGACCGAATTTTTTCCATTTATTTTCATTTTGCTTTGTGAAGATTTCTTGTAGCTAAATTTTTTTATTCCAACTAACTTCAAAGACCCACAGTAGTCGGGAAGTGGGTGTAACGAAGGTCAAGGTAGGTCAATCAGTTATTTCTGAAGGTCAGATTGATTCTTGACCTATGTTTACACCCACTGACTAACTATACTGTAATCAAAATACTGAAACTTTCTGCTCTTAAAATTATATTTTCGGTGGTTTGGTAATTTATTTCGTATGATTGCAAGAGTGTTTTTGTATGAACATGAATAGATATTGTAGAGAACGTTGTTCAAAAATGATATCATTATTGAAAACAGAACCAGTATCAATTTCTTAATGGAAGTTCTGATTATCTTTTCAGTCCCTCAAAAAATAGGATAAAAAATACATTCCATATACCAAAAATACATATGGAATGTTGGTATAACCATCAAAAAACATCAAATAAAAAAATCAATGATTATTCCATTCATTGATTGACATTGAAAATTAAATTGAATGAATGATGAAAACAAATAATTAGATGAAATTAAAATTTTGATGAAAAATGAATTTTGATGAAATTTAAATCTTGATAAAATTTAAATTTTGATGAAATTAGGTAATTAAATTTTTTGACAAATTTAACTTTTAACAAAAAATAAAATTTCCGACTAAAACTAAATTCTTATTATTATTAAATAATAAGAAACATTATTAAAAATGAATTATAGACAATCAAATATAACACAACTATGAGGCCATTAAATAATTTATTAAAGGTGGTATTATTTTCTGACTGAAAATGAGCATGGACACTCTAATAAATTAATTCATGAATTCATGCGTACAGTAGAGATATGTTCAAATTCAGGTAATCAAATGAATAAATTATCCTACGATTGCATAAATTTAAAATGAAAATAGTAATGTTAGTTACTTTCTGAAAATACGAAACGTTATATTTTAGTCGGCATTTAATTATTTGTCATTTTATTATTCACATAACTCAAAATGTATTCAATAAAATTGCATAAGATTTGATGGGACGATTGGTCAATGTCCAGGAACTCTTTGGTAAAATATTGGGAGCGATCCGATCAAAGGTCAAGGTCATTTACAACTAACTAACTAAAAAAATATTCAACCATATTGCTTAAAATTTGGTTGGACGATTGGTCATTATCCAGTTACCAGTTTATTAGATTTTAGGGTCGAACAAGTCGAAGGTTGAAGTCAAGGTCATTTATAACTCAATAATTTTTGGATGGGCTAAGTCATTTATAAGCGGCGGCAAAGGTATGCACTCAAAACCGATTGCACGTAATACAGTATCAGTAAATTTTCCATTTCAATTCTTCAATGTATTTAGAACCTTCTAATTAATTTTCTCTTCAGAACGAATTCTCCATTTATCGACATGGAACTTAGCAACATTAGAAGTCAATTTGTATGCAAAATTTTTCATTTCAGGAAGATTGAGATTGCTAAATAAGCAATTCCAAAAACAGATACTACACTGAGAAAAATAAACAACTCTAACTGATGTACCCAGATGCTTAGAGTTTGAGACATGTTTTTGTCTCCAAAGCGAGACACTTAAGTGCATCAAACTGTAGTTTTGATGCACTTAAGTGTTTACAAAGAGCTTGAAAGTGCATCAATCCAATGCACTTTATTGTCTCAGCTATAAGTCTGTTAAACTGATAAGGAAAGTGTTATCATTTTCAGCAAAGGATGATTTGAGAAACTGAAGTGCATCGAACTGAAATACTTTCCAGCTCTTGATTCACATAAGTGCATCAAGGCTATAGTTTGATGCACTTTGTTTGATGCTTTGGAGTAGTGCTATAGTTTGATGCTTTGGAGAAAAAAATCTGTAGAGTAAACTGGCAACATCTGGGTGCATCTGGATTTTCTGAGTGAACATAAGATTTCTTAACCAAGGTCACTCACAGTACTCGGAACATTAGATGTAAGCATATTTCATGAATCGATGTGAAAATTTAATTAGGGTAATTTCTTAATTATCGGTCAGTTCCACATTTTCGGACATATAAAAAACAACAATATAATAATAATTATTTCACTAGGATAGGTTGAGTATAAATCAACCAATCCTAGTGAATTAATTATTATTATATCGTTTTTTCTTATACGACCGAAAATGTGGAACTGACAGATAATTAAGAACTTATTCTAGTACTCATAAATTATTTCATTGTTTAAAATGTCACCTATAATTATCATCCTATTCAATCCTTCAAGTGTCATTGGATAGAAAATCCTATTGTAATATTAGTTATGATTATTTGTAACTATTTGTTTAATAATTACGGTAACTATTGAAAAAGTTTTTATTATTTATATATGACAGAATATTGATGTTCTGGCGTTACAGGAATAAATTCGTATAATATTTTTATTTATATATTAATCAGATAAGAATATAGGCATTAAAAAATATAGAAATAAAAGTATATAGGGTCGGACGGGGTATCACTGCGCATACCATTTTTATAGGGTATAATTTCAAAACCGCTGGTTTTAGCCTAAATCTGATTGCACCATCATTTCAAGCATCTTCTTTTCTCCCATGAAAATCATGAAGCACCATTATCCTATTAGTATTTCAAGAGCTGAGTCGCGATATATGTGTTGCTCTCAGAACGATCTGAAAAAAGTTTGCACTGGTGATATTTAAATCCCGCAAACTCTCCAATAACTCTAGAACCAAGATTTATAGATTCGTATCGTTTTAACATGTTAACACAAACAATAACAGTTACATTATTTCAAATTTTGTTTTCCCGCCGCAACCGTGCGTAGTGATACCCCAGATAATTTATAGGTAGAGGGGCATCACTGCGCATCATTAATAACCATATTTGTATGTAAATAAATATAAAAATTATGAGTTTTTAGCTTTTAATAAAGGCATAAATATTGAATAAGGAGTTATGTAATTATAAATTTGATTAACAATAATCTTACGATCGCAGTAGCTATGCA
This sequence comes from Caprella mutica, assembly GCA_947561585.1. Taxonomy (NCBI): domain Eukaryota; kingdom Metazoa; phylum Arthropoda; class Malacostraca; order Amphipoda; family Caprellidae; genus Caprella; species Caprella mutica. The sequence continues at coordinate 144,527 of CANNZV010001469.1, read as the reverse complement.
ACTTGATGTGGGGGTATTAAGATAGGGAGAGGGGGTATTTAGGTGGGGGTGAGAGATTATTGAATTAATTATTGCATAACAATAAACGTAAATCGTATTATATTACTTTATAGGAGTAGTTAACTAGTTACGTAATATTTAAGTGTTAAATTTGGTGCAGATTCATTAAATATGTTTAAAAAGCAAGGGACAATTAGATTGGGGAGAGGGGGAAACACTGACGTTTAGATGAGGGGGAGGGATAATTTAGATGGGGAAGAGGGGACGATCATGATTAAGATGTGGGAGAGGGGGAAATAGATGTGGGAGAGAGGGAAATTGATGGGTAAGAGGGAGATTTAGATGGTAAGAGAGGGAGATTTCGATAAGAAGAGAGAGTGATTAAAATGGTAGGATCGTTTAGATGGGAAGAGAGGTGGATTAAGATGGGAGGAGAGGGATATTTAGATGTGGAAAGAAGGGGGATCACATAGGGGGGAGGAGGGGCATTAAATTGGGGATAGGAGGTATTTAGGTGGGGGAGAGAAGTGTTGTATTTATGCAATGCGCAGTGATACCCCTTCATGTACGCAGTGATACCCCTTCATGTGCGCAGTTATACCCCGATGCACTCACTAAAAGTTACGCACAAAAAATTGCCAATAAGTATTTTATCTAATTAGCTATTATTTCGAAACTGATTGAGAACATCCTCATTCATGATCATTTCATCACGATAAAAAGTGTTTCTCTAGTATCTTTAGTTTTCGAGTAAATACAGAGTTTGCGGGAATGTGCGCAGTGATACCCCGTCCGACTCTACTGTATTTGCATATTCCAAATGCTATTTTCATAAGTCTCAATGTAATTTAACATACAAACTGGTTAAATAAAAACTTATTAATAAATTTAATTAATTCCGTTGAAACGTCAATAACAAAAACAAAAATTGTAATACTACAACTGTCAGTAAAAAGTACTTATATAAATTATAGTAAATTATTTTTCCGTACAATACGAGGAATTCACCAATTTGCGGTAAATACCAAATATAATAATTAAATGATACAAAAGGAGAAAGAACTATAAGTACACTTATTAACTAACAAATAAAATAAATACAACACATCACATATTTTAATTGCCATTTAAACGTATAATTTCTTTCTTAGTAGGAAATATAGATCTATTTCTTCGTATCTAATTGAAATTTAATAACAGTTTGACAGTTCTATCTCTTCTTCGATTATAATCCAAGTAATTTTCTGATCATTAATTGCCTATCCGCATGTTATTTCTTTTCTTGGCATTTCTGACAGAATCCTGGAGATGTTATCACTAAGGATTATAAAAACTTGTCCTTCTGTAATCCTCTTTGTGTAGACCAGCTTATCAGAGAGGAAAAATACGTCATTTTCTGACAGGATTGTACGCTTCCGTTCACAATAATTGATGTGTGGTCTAGAACGTATTTTATTATTTGCTAAATGATAAAGTGAACCTCATTTCCTAACAGGGTTATTTAATTCAATAGTTACTTGTATTTGTTACACGGTGATTAATGCTAGCAAGTTTAAAAAGTAAATTGAAAAGCGAGAAGGTTAAAGAAACGTACTATCATTTTACAGAATTTTAATCAGTCATATTTGGTGCAGGATCGATTAATTACGTTTACCCAAATACAATTCAAAGCGAATATAGGATATATTGAACGATAGACCCTTTGATCACAAATGTTGTATAACTCCTTTTTTCGAATTTAAAGTGTCTCAATCCCAATGGACGAATTGATGTTAGGAAATTTCTTCCAGTTACGTTTTTCGCACGATCGAAATTGTCCATAAAATTTGATGCCTTTCACAATGAAAAATCCAGTCTGAGATATTGTTAGCTTTTTCTCAGTGCGAGATCGAGTTGTTTGATCTATGGATTTATGCATTATTAAAGTTCTTTTATGCGTTGAGTTTCTTGCTGCATTAGATCATTTAGTATATTTATTGAGTTCTTCGATACACTTGAATAATTTGATACATTTTAGACTTTTCGATACATTCAAGTGATTCGAAACATTCAAGTGATTCGATACATTCAAGTTATTCGATACATTCAAGTTATTCGATACATTCAAGTTATTCGATACATTCAAGTGATTCGATACATTCAAGTTATTCGATACATTCAAGTGATTCGATACATTCAACTTATTCGATACATTCAAGTTATTCGATAAATTCAAGTTATTCGATACATTCAAGTTATTCGATACATTCAAGTTTTTCGATACATTCAAGTGATTCGATACATTCAAGTTATTCGATACATTCAAGTGATTCGATACATTCAAATGATTCGATACATTCAAGTTATTCGATACATTCAAGTTATTCGATACATTCAAGTGATTCGATACATTCAAGTTATTCGATACATTCAAGTTATTCGATACATTCAAGTTATTCGATACATTCAAGTTATTCGATACATTCAAGTTATTCGATACATTCAAGTTATTCGATACATTCAAGTGATTCGATACATTATAAGGCTCTTTAATACTTGAAGTTTTTTTGATACATTAAAGCTCTTTGATACAACATTATTAACATTTGCGGCAACGTAACAAATATTTGATCTCATCAATACCGATAATTAACGGAGCAGAAAATATTCAGTTCTGTAATCCAATATTAGTTTATTCGGATTATGATTGAAGTGATTGATATATTATTAGTTTATTAGATTCAATTTACTAATCATATAAAATTCCGTTTTCAATACTGACCAGTAAATTAGGTCTCTGATTCAGTGATATTGTACGAATTGATTACTTTGTACAAACATTATTCGGCTAATTAGGATGCATGGGGATATATATTTTCTTTCGATGTTATGTATATATAGGTAATTGCATCAGCAACGACAAATTGATCGATTCAGAAGCATACCTGAACTAGAACGGGAACATGTAGAGCGCATACCTTTGCCTCCGCTATTGAATACTTTTGAGTTATAAATGACCTTGACCTTTGACCCAATCGGTGCCAAAATCTAATTAATGGTTTCTGTATAATTTCAGGCAATTTGATTGAATACTTTTTGAGTTGTATGACAAAATTACAAATAAATTAATCAATGCCGATCAAAACATATTTTCACAATTTTTTGAAGGTAATAAGAATGACATTTTTTCCCTATTTCCAGTTATACAATTCCTTAGAGAGAAATGGTTCACTGAAAGCCATCGCACCTTCTTCCTTCTGCCCATGTCGCCCATCACAGAATTGCTTACAACTGCGAGGTACCAGAATCCCCCGGGCTTGTCTCTTCATTCGGTATGCGTAAATTGGAAAGCGCGATCGAGAAGGTGACACTCGCACTCTCAGTTAATTCAACATCAGACTGTGAAGTGGAACGACAGCAATGACACTGATCAACTGCTAGAAACGCGGAGGAATGCTTTGGTCTGACGGTGTCTCTGACATCAGGGAATGCAAAAGAGTGGGCCTTGAATTATGAGACCTAACTTGGTGATGGAGTACGGTACAACGTATTTCAGACTTAACGCAAATTTCTTTTTGTTTTTTTAATTATTTTTTGGCTTATTGGGAAGACTATAACTTCCCATTTAAAACTAGTAGAAGAATAGATAAATATTTAAAAGGTCAATTTTAATTCGAAAGATTTTAACGGTATAGTGTTCAATGGTATAGTGTTCAACGGTATAGTGTTCAACGGTATAGAGTTCAACGGTATAGCATTCAACGGTATACTGTTCAACTTGTTAGATATAACCACATCTATTACGATTTAAAATTTTCATTCTAGAAACAATGCATCGCTACGGTATACGTATCTGCACTTGTGAAATTGCTTCCAATTTCACTTGAAACTTCAGTTCTAGGAATTCAAGGGAAGTGTGAGGAATAGTTGAGGCTCTAATCTATAAAATTGACATGAGAGAAAAGTCCAACGAATTAATGTCTGGTTTTCTTGGTGGCCTGATATCTCTGCCTTTTTGAATCCAGGTTTGGATCAATTTGGAGCAATGCGTTGATACTGAGTCATGTTGGCTACTCCATGGTTAACTATGAAAGAATTTTTAAGTCCATGGTGGAGACTTTGATCCCAATATGAAAGGCTACCTTTTTTAGTTCAATTTGAACACACAAGGCATAAATACGAGGGAAGATCTTCCAGTTACAATCACGAAATTGCAAGCCATCACAAACAGTACATTTTGACGTATCGTCACAATCCTATCCTCGGCTGAACTTGATGAATTTCAAACTCGATTATTAATATGGCTCATAACTTGCTGAATGTCAATTTTTTTCTCATCTGAAAACAGCAAGTTAGGAAGCATGCCTACAGCTATCTTATTAAGAATGTGGTGAATTCTTTCTACTCGCATTCTCTCTTGATGGTCAGTAGGCACTTGGAAATTCAGTATTTTGAATATTTTTGTTCAGCACTTGGTAGATTGAACACCAGCTACTGTAAACAGTTACTATGAAATATACAGGTTTTTCGATGTTAAATCCATAAGCTTCGTTTAAAGGCCTCTACCTGGCTTAGCTGAGGTTGAACCAGTCTCCATAACCCTAATCGAACTGAAAAGAATTTAGTTTTATAATTAAGGACCGAGTGTTAAGGATTCTTTACACAATAATTGTTAAATAGGAAACCTGCGGTTTGAATTGTATGCTTTTTGTCAGTCCATAGTTTCTATCGTATAGATACAAGCTATGATATAAAATATTGATATACATTCGCTTTAGAGAAAGGAAGTTAACACATTGAATGTATTTTGTTTGAACAGCAAACTATATTCTTGTGAAACTCAAGCTACACGGTTAGTCTTTTAATTAGTTGAATGATTCATTATCAACATCATTGATATTCATTTACTGCATTGACCTTCTTTTTGTATCTTGATCACTACAGTATATTTCGATCAACATTCATGATTTAAATTAAAAATATAAATACTCAAACGAAAAGATTATGACATTAGCTTTAAGATGATATATGAATGAATTATGGGGTCAAAGATCTATTTGTAGGAATTACTTGATACGCAAAAACTAGTGGCCTCAATTTTGCAACACCCTGTGAATTATATTCAGAGAGAAAGTTACGAAGATTCTGTTTAATCTTCAATGGCTTTTACATAATTATATGATATAACTCAGATGTTAGAGATTCTGGCGCAGTACTTTTAGAGTTAGTTGACATGGTTCTAATTTTAGTTGGATATTCAGAGCACTATATGTGTATATAGTTACGTTAGAAGAGTAATGAAATATTCTGTCAAGATTTCTGCTATTGAGTTCACATACAGGGCCTTTTCATTTTTTTTTATAGGGATGAGCATTTTATAAATCGTTAATTTCTCAGACCTCAAGAAAAAAGTAGTTGAGTAATTAAATACAATAATACTTACAGTTCTTTCTACTGCTCCATCGGCTTAAATTCAATCATTTTACTTCAAATTCAATTTTAATATATTGATCAGCGACCGTGAAGATTTAGAAATGTGTCTAAAAATAGAAATATTTCGAACCAGCTCCGAATCACTCATGTGAAACAGTGAGTGTTAGAAATCACTGCAACTTAGCATTCGTTAACAAATAGAGGAAAGAAGAAACCAGAGTTTTTGCTGATGCACAACATTGAGCACAGGATTGAAGTGTGCAAAATAGAAAGTAGACTGTATACATAAATATTTATACAGTATATATACACTGAGATAAAACAGCGAGTCAACCTAACTCATCGCTTGAGTCAAGGCAGGCAAAACTCCTATGTTATATTCTTTTCTCTTGATTGACTCTACCTGAGTCAATCTGACTATGAATTAGGAGTCAATATGACTCTTGTTTTTGAGTAAAATATTAGGATGAGTCTAATTGACTCACATTTTGAGCCGGTTTTGGAACAGACTGAAAACTGAAATTTAAAGTCAATTTGACTCGTGTTTTTTTCAGTGTACATCTAGAGAAGGGTTTCATTTTTTATTTATTTTTAGGATAAACTCTCTAGTTTTGTAGTTATGTACCTAGTATCTTCACTATTTATGTCATCAGTCAATATCATTAAGTCATAGGATATATTTGGGAAACAAGTAAAATCATTAGTTTGTATACTTTCACTTCATTCACTTCATACACAAAATACAGTTCATTCACTTCATACACTCAACACACTTCATACAGTTCATACTTCATTCACTTCATACATAAAAATACAGTTCATTCACTTCAACTATTTCATAAAGTTCATACTTCATATACTTCATACACCTCATTCACTTCATTCACTTCATACTTCATACACTTAATACTTCATACACTTAATATCGGCTGTTTATTCAAACATCGCAAACCGCTTTACCGAAAGCAGGAGCTCCTTTTCTCGATTATTTGAAGTGGTCTGTCGGAAATTTAATCCCAAGTTCAAAGGGTTGTGAACGATAAAAGTTTACCTTTCTCCTTGATGTATTATGATAAAAAGTAGTGAATATTCTCCCCGGTACCACAACGTTTGAAATATTTACTACACTCTGTACATACACATATACCTTTTGAAGTCGACAATTGAGTTAGTAGTATACCTAAAACGAAACAAATTTCAAACGCTCGCCTTGAAATTCGATGAAAATTACCCTATGTTAAAATTGACAACATTCCAGCCGCTTCAGCTTTTACTTAAACTCAAACTGATTTGAAAATTCACCAGATATATTGCCCTAAAATTGGGATACATTTTGCGGATGGTAACGAACAAAAATGGATCACAAATCACTGCTTTAAGTTGAGTGTCATATGGACTTACTTTCTGAAACCATTGGGGAAAGTCGAGTTTATTCTAAAGCAATATACAAAGTGTGCCAATATATTTTTCTAGCGATAGAATGATGATCATTATTTGCGGAAGCAGGTTTACGACCATCCATTATTTCTAGTATGCGGTAGCGTATTCTATCATATTACCTCATGAATACTTACTGGTTTAAAAGGGGACACTTAATATTATCAATATTAATGTGTAAATTTAATATACAAGCACCGGCAAATAAATCAATATGTAACTTGAGCAAAATATATAATATACATATATTCGTGACCTAATCAACATGTATTGTGAGCAAAAATATATAATGAACGTGAGTTCGTGACCAAATTAATAGATATCGTGAATAAAATAAATAATCTACATTGTACATATATCGAGAACAAATCAAATCAAAAAAATCAAGTTAGCTAATGTGAAGTTGATTGACAGCTAATGTTTTGCTTTTCACATACCGCTTGTTTGCGACATGTTATAACTCTAAAAAGCTATTTTTCAGGAGAGGCATTTTGGTACTTGTAATGTACGTACATTTAATGGTATATCGTTAGGACATTTAGCCTCTCTAGCGGTACATTTTTAGTTACAATTATGAAACTTTTACCAAAATAATCAGTATTTTAAGATTTATATATGGATGACTCGACAACACATGTTTTTGTGTTTATGACGTTATTCCTGCAAGCAAGCGATATATAAATTGCTATATATGTTAACAGTACATAAAGTTATTATATTTCTTGCAAGTATATTGTGCGGCAATAGAAGATTAAGAGTAGATTACATTTAATCTTCTATGTTGCAATAGATAGCATAAACCTCAATGCTGACTATTTGTAACTAAAGTATGATAACGGTATGCAGTCATCATAACTGTCAATAGATTAATCCTAGTTAAACCTCCGGTGATTATTCTGAACTAACGGACTGTGATGAAATGTCAAAGTAAGCTAACGTATTTTTTAAAATTAAATTAATTGCTGCAATCAAACGAAGGTGTAAGCCCCCCGACTGATTAATTTCAGAGTATAATTGAATTAGCTGTAAGTGAATATGAGTGGGCTCTTCAATGCTGTTTGATTTTGCTAACAATTAAGTCAGAATATGAATTAAAATCAAGCTTATCTGATAAACTGAAATATTAGAATTATTTATGCAATCAAATTTCTCTATTTAATATATAGAAGATCATCTTGTAAGAATTTAAAAAAATTGAATTAAAATAAATTTGTAAAATATGATGAATTTTTGTCAATAATATTAGTCATTGACTATTAATTGGATCCGTTTGGAAATAATTACTGATAATGAAAATTATCAACTATCTATATAACGATAAATATTTAACCAAACTGATTAAAATCATTTGAAATTACTTAAACAAACATATAAATTAACAATTTTCTAAATTCGTTATATCAGTGCGATTCTATACCCCTTCCTATAAATTTTTATCAACAAGCCTGATAATGAAAAAGTAAAATAGAGTAAACCTGGTAACCAAATTCTCCTGGTAATCGCTATCGATAGAAGATAAATCAATGATGTATTTTGTTTCGATTTTCATTGTTCCCTTTCCTATAAATAATAATTAATCAACAGACTTGATCTCAAAGAACTAAAATAAAGTAAACCTAGTTACCATATTAGTAATCACTATCGATATAAGATAAATCAATGAGGTATTTTGTTTGATTTGATTTGTTGCCTTCCTTCGTTCATGAGTATTCAGACCAAACACATCGCCTAGTTTGCTAACGAGTAGGTCAATATTTGTAACAAGCGAGACAGATAGCTTGGCGGGTTCCAAGGTGAAGCAGTTGAACAATAAATACCTTAGTGAGGCAGTTGAACTATAAATACCTTAGTGAGGCAGTTGAACCATAAATACCTTAGTGAGGCAGTTGAACTATAAATACCTTAGTGAGGCAGTTGAACTATAAATACCTTAGTGAGGCAGTTGAACTATAAATGTCTTATTGAGGCAGTTGAACTATAAATGTCTTAGTGAGGCAGTTGAACAATAAATACCTTAGTGAGGCAGTTGAACTATAAATACCTTAGTGAGGCAGTTGAACTATAAATACCTTAGTGAGGCAGTTGAACAACAAATACCTTAGTGAGGCAGTTGAACTATAAATACCTTAGTGAGGCAGTTGAACAATAAAAGTCTTAGTGAGGCAGTTGAACTATAAATGTCTTAGTGAGGCAGTTGAACAATAAATACCTTAGTGAGGCAGTTGAACAATAAATACCTTAGTGAGGCAGTTGAACAATAAATACCTTAGTGAGGCAGTTGAACAATAAATACCTTAGTGAGGCAGTTGAACAATAAATACCTTAGTGAGGCAGTTGAACAATAAATACCTTAGTGAGGCAGTTGAACAATAAATACCTTAGTGAGGCAGTTGAACAATAAATACCTTAGTGAGGCAGTTGAACAATAAATACCTTAGTGAGGCAGTTGAACAATAAATACCTTAGTGAGGCAGTTGAACATTCCTTGGATTCTAGATTGGTTTAATTGACTTCTTACCAGGCAAGAAGGTTATAATCCTGGAATATTAGGGGAAAATACCAGGAAATAAGGATTAATTCCTAGGAAACTAAGGAAATATCCTCGGCTATAAGGATTTAATCCTGGGATAATAAAAGGAATGATAACAGTTTAGAAGGATTAATTCCTGGAATATTAAGGGAATATAATAGGCAAGAAGGAATTATTTCATGGATAGTTCCTTATGATATCCCAGGAAAAAAAAAGATCGATATAAGTAAAATGATTAAATATATCAATAAACATATATATTCATATTAAATATAAGTGATTGGAGCATATATATTTTATTGCTCTACAGTAACTTATGTGGTTAATTCCAATCTCACCCTTATAATTTCTAATTAACTTACTATGAGCTATTTGGACACGTAACGTACCTACTATCCTTCAGAGATTTTTCTTATTATTTATAAATGCAAATTTAACTGAAATATATGAACAATTCGAGAGAAATACATCAATATTTTCAGTATCTGGATTGACAAGGAGGTCAAATCTGTTTTTGTGATCAAATCTGCTGAATAACTTTCATTTCTTGAATGGATTGAACAGTGTAATTATATTTCCTTATCAATTCCCCACAACATATGAATTCTTCGAATCTCATTTCAGTTTTGGCCAACAACAAAATGAGATTAAAATGTACAACAATAACCCCTAACCAACGTAACCACAGCTGCAATTTAATTAGAATTTCATAGTACTGATAAATCGAGTCAGCTGGCCTTTGAAATGTTATGTGTATGGAACAGGCATATTGTTATTGAATTATTTAAAATAGGATAGTTTTTGAATGAAGAATGATTTGAAATTATATATAATACATATTTTACCACACAAATTTTTTTTAAAGAAATTAAAAAACTTAATGTTTTTATTATAGTTCATTCATGTTTATTATTTTAATATATTTAATTAAGATCGAATCATAGATTATTTTCCATCATAAATAAACGAGCTATACATTATACGGAATGAATTATTTATTTAAAGTTATTGTAAAACATTTTTTACAAAATTGTTATTGATATTCCGTACTCTGAATATTAGAAGCTATATATTAATTATATTAATTATGGCATATTGTATCCCAGTAACATGTTTATTCCTTAAAATAAAATATAAAATAAAATAATGCTGACGGATGTTGTAATTCATATTGTATATACATTTTCTTTGCATCTTTGACAACATCATGAACAATATTGCATACAATATAATAATATACTCTATTTTGTTGAAATATGTTGCCTGTATTGTGATATTTTTAAAGTAAATAATACAACTGGAATATGAATTATAATTATATTTTCACTACACATGTAAATATATCCAGATGTCAAATTTGAAATCGAAAGATTTTCTGTTATTGTCCATTTTGTAAATATTGAACATAGTTTTTAGTAAAATATCCTAGTTTAATACATTAACGTATGGATTGCATATCTTGGCTGGCCTTCTGAAAACGTTAACAGGTTTAAATTTGAGATTTACGTTGAATCATATATAGTAGTATATACATGTAAATGTTTTTCCTTATAATTTAATATAATGAATGTAACTTTTTGGATAAATAGAACTATACGTCAGTTTGCTGATCATTTAGACACAGGTCTTGTTGAAGATAAAATAAATAATATTATTTATCGATTGGCTGTCGAGCTGAAGATTGATCATGAGGACCCTGTAGAATAATTGGAGAGTGTATACAAAGGAAACCCTTTACAGTCTTAGAAGCTCAAGTGTTCCGCATAATTAGGGTCCAAAAATCTATACACTTTGAGTGCGTCTATAAGGTAGTCATAAAATTTATTGCTTCTTATCTTAAAGGGCCGTGCACACGTAGGGTTTTTTAAGTCTTTCCACCAGACTTTTTGCTATGCTCCTCCTACTTGAATATAAGAAAAAACGACATGATTATTATTTATTTTAGTTAGTATAGATACCAACTGATAACAGTTGATAAATAACAGTTATATCATTTTATCTTATATTCTCGTGGATAAAGTAGGAGGAGCCTAGCTAATAGTCTGGTGGAAAGACTTAAGAAACCCTACGTGTGTACGGCCCTTTACCCTACTGATCTACAGAGTTAAAATGCTTTCATATAGAACTAATCATAAGAAGTTTCAATGAGGGTTGCCCATGCATTCTGTATAGTTGTAGTGGTAACATATGAAGTCAGTGAAAAGATTTACACAAGGTTACATTGAGTTAGAGTAGTTAGAGTATCTTCAATCGTTACCAGTTTAAAGGCCTAGGTTAACCAGATGGTAACAGACATTTCACACTGGACTCTTAAAAATAACTAATTATTCACTTACAAGTTTCAACAACTTTAAAGTGTTTTAGAGCAATGCACTTTTATTTTTCTACATACAAGTATATGCCAATCATATAATGAGAGTAATATCCGTAGACTTTTTCACGCTGGAATGCTGAAACACTAAAGTGCATCGAACCCAGGCAAGAAGGATTTATTCCTGGGATATTAAGGGAATATGCAAGGAATAAATGCTTCTTGCCTTGGGTATTCCTCTAATATCCTAGGAATAATACTTATTGCCTGGACACTGAAACACTAAAGTGCATCAGGCTGAAACAATGTCAAGCTAGTGAAACACGTAATTCGATGTGCCTAATTATCTCTTTTCCTAGAATATAGGCCAAACATTCGGGTTTCTCTGAATATGATGGTTTAGAGGATATAATACAAAGTGCAATATTAGTATGTACCAGGTGGTAAATTATGTTCTTCCTTCACATTTCTTACTTTAATCATTAGCATTTGTTCAAGTAGGTCAATTACCAATATGTCAACAGTATCTATCCAGATAAAATAGGTATTTATCTAGTTGTCAGACTTCACTTGAAGTAAAGAGTGTTTTCATGAACAAAATCACCCACCAACCTTAGGTAATTACTCCGTGCCTAATTCCATCTGCTCCAGATTAGGAAAACTTCAACAACACGAATTGAAGTGACAAAAACAAACATATCAGAAACAAATATATTAAGCAATACTTTACCATTTATTTATAAGTTTAAATACCCTTTCTATTAGAGCAAAAATTCGGGAGATAATTGTCCTTCACAACATTTAAAAATAAGTACTAACCTATTTTAGAATCGATCTAAGTTCCATAGTTATTCAAAACAGACTAAAAATAGATAACAATTTTTATCCGAGTCCTAAAATTTATTCATCTCCCAGCAAGAGGCTTCAGAGTTTCCTTAATCATTTCAGTTGAAAACATTCGTATTTTTGTTTCTCAACTTGATAATTCTGGAGGTTTTTCATCTTCGTATGAAACGACTGGAAGTTAATAAGTCAAATTTGAATTAGAATGTTGAAGTCCTTTTCCCGATGTATAATTAATGATTCTAGCTACATTCATCTAAAGCAACGTTGAATGAGTTGTTTTTAAATAAGTATAGATTTATTTCTGAAGAATTATTTAAAGGTATTTTTCAATATTATTTATTTTATATAATATCTTCAAAGAATGTGCATCTTTATTTCAATTTGTTTTAAGAAGATTAATTTTTTTTGGAGCAGGATTCATATTTTTTAGATTTCCATTCAGGATGTTTTTAAAACAGTTTTTTTGAGTTTATTTCCCAGCTTTCAAGAACTCAATTTTCTTCGTCAGGGTTTTTGTGAAATGTTTCAAAGTTTTTAAAGCCCGAAAATGAACAGGATAAAATAGTGATGTCATACACGTACAATTATACAGCATGGATCACTAAAAAAGAAAAACCAAATTGTACCAGACTATAGATTTTGAGAATTTTTTTTTAGTTCAGGTTTACCCTAATCATAATTACTAATTTTGAATTTAGGTTCATATCATCTTTTTGAGTCTAACGTCATCACATATTTCTGTTTCTCCAAAATCCCCTGACAGTAACTTTACAAAGCAAAGCGAGTCATCCATTAACTGCCTTTAGAAGTGACTATGCACAGTCGAATCAATTAGAGAACACGACGTTTGATATCTTGGGCTTTGAAGCGAACTAAATGGTTCCATGTCGAAGCGTCGAATATTGTTATAACTACAGCCATAATGGGAGGGAGCAACTTCGTAATTGAAGAGAGATTTGAACCTTTTGTTCTATTTCCGGACAGAAAATTACGTTCCGGTCATCGAACAATAATCGGGATTGTTCTAGATCCACCATAGAATTTATCTTAAAGTTTTTTCAGTTTAACTTTTTTGAAATAATTTTTTTCATCGAAATTAGTATAAATGTATTCGTACATAAACCTAATATAGTCTAATTGAATCAATTACTTATGAATAAAAGTTTGATTAACAATTTCAGGAAACTGATGACTGTTCATGGCAGACTGAAAAAAATTTGTCCACTATACGGGAGAATAGTGGACAAATTTATATTGATGCTACCATGTTAATGAATTCAATATACATTCTACCTTACAGAAAATGAATTACTAAATGGTTTTAGTATAATAATGAAATACTAAAGGAATTTTAATAAATAAATAAAAATCATTTTAACATAACTTGAATTTATTAACAAAACCTACTAGTATTTATTATTTCAAACGGATTAAAATGAAAATTTATTACTGATGGCATGGTCTAATTTGTCTCTTGATCTCTACTGTCTTTGAATACATCTCGCTTTAAATTATTCCATCTATGGAAGTGATAGATGATTTCTCCATCTATAGCAAATCTATAAAAGACAGCTTGGAATCAATCACTACTGGAACCAATAGAGATAAGAAAGACAGTTTTCAAAAACTACGTGCGAATTAGTCTATGTGAGAAATTACTAATCTACACTAATAGAAGATAATTAAAAGTTATTTGATACAATAATTTATATAAGAGAATGTAGTGTGAGATTAATTTAATGTTCAATTTCAAATTTGATAAATCAAACTTTCAGAATGTATTCGATATATATCCATGATATAACTGAAACTGTAAATTCGTCTATACTACATATAATAAAAGCCACATCCGTCTGTCTGTCTGTGTGTCACAAAATGGGTTAAACAGTCATTCTATCAACAGCGCTTCATAAAGTTGGTGTAAATAAGAGAAAAGTCAGAAAAAAGAAACAGTAATTGTAAAGAAAAACTAATAATTCGTGGCAGTATATCATTGATACGGGGGTCACACTAATATTTATTATTGAAAATGAATAGTTTTTGACCCAAAAAAGTAGAAAATAAGATTTTGATAAAATTATTTATGTTGTATAACTATGTATTTGTATTCGTTAGAATATAATCATAAACCCATTATATTAATTGCATGAACTCTCACTGATTGAACAACAGGTACTGTACTAGTTTCGAATAATATAATCTATGAAACAAACAAATATCACAACTAGAAAACCATATCACCATCCCATATATAACGGCCTATCAAGCTCAATCAATGACCCCCACCGGGTTATAACACCCCTACTTCCACTAGCTGATAAAGAAAATTACCCTCTGTGTGTTTGGCTACTTAGCCGCTTACGGGCCACTTTTTAATGTTTTTCTATTGCCATACGGGCTGTATAAAAGCAGTACGTGCTATGAAAGTAGTCCTAGTGCCTATATATCGTCCCATTGCCTTCATATCGTCCCATTGCCTTTATGTCGTCTCATTGCCTTTATAACGTGCTATCGCCTTTATATCGTCCCATTGCCTTTATATCGTCCCATTGCCTTTATATCGTCCCATTGCCTTTATATCGTCCCATTGCCTTTATATCGTCCCATTGCCTTCAAATCGTCCCATTGCCTTTATATCGTCCCATTGCCTTCAAATCGTCCCATTGCCTTTATATCGTCCCATTGCCTTTATATCGTCCAATTGCCTATATATGATCCCATTGCCTTTATATCGTCCCATTGCCTTTATATCGTCCCATTGCCTTTATATCGTCCCATTGCCTTTATATCGTCCTATTGCCTTTATAGCGTCCCATTGCCTTTATAGTGTCCCATTGCCTTTATAGCGTCCCATTGCCTTTATAGTGTCCCATTGCCTTTATAGTGTCCCATTGCCTTTATAGCGTCCCATTGCCTTTATAGCGTCCCAATGCCTTTATAGCGTCCCATTGCCTATATATCGTCCCATTGCCTTTATATCGTCCCATTGCCTTTATATCGTCCCATTGCCTTCATATCGTCCCATTGCCTATATATCGTCCCATTGCCTTTATATCGTCCCATTGCCTTTATATCGTCCCATTGCCTTTATATCATCCTATTGCCTTTATAGCGTCCCATTGCCTTTATATCGTGCCATTTCCTTTATATCGTCCCATTGCCTTCATATCGTCCCATTGCCTTCATATCGTCCCATTGCCTTTATATCGTCCCATTGCCTATATATCGTCCCATTGCCTTTATATCGTCCCATTGCCTTTATATCGTCCCATTGCCTATATATCGTCCCATTGCCTTTATATCGTCCCATTGCCTTTGTATCGTCCCATTGCCTTTATATCGTCCTATTGCCTTTATATCGTCAAATTGCCTTTATATCGTCCAATTGCCTTTATATCGTCACATTGCCTTCATATCGTCCCATTGCCTATATATCGTCCCATTGCCTATATATCGTCCCATTGCCTAAATTTAGTCCCGTGGGACGATGGCATAAAATTACAAGATATGCAAAGTGGTTTGCAATAATGGCAGAGCAAACACTCCAAATCGAAAATATATATTGGGGCCTAGCATGGGATATTATTGTACGAGATATAATAAATAGGATATACTGTTAATTAAAATATACAATATTTAATCAATTCATCCACAGTCAATTATTATATTGTACCTGTATATAATAACTAGTTATTTACAAGTTAAAAATAACGGACCATAAATAGATGGTTATTTAAAAAAAAATTGTTTTGTTATTCATTTATTTTTGTTAATAGGATTTTTAATAAATTATTCGTATATTATTTATTATTTCAGTTTTTTCAAATAACTAGATATAATATTTTCATATTCTACTGAAGCTATTTCATATTTAATTCTCCATAAGTTACAATTAATATTCAACCTATTAGCATAATAGTCAATACATTGTTTTAAAGTTTTTAGCGCCCGTAGTTATTTTAACGAGTCGTAATATAGTGAGTAGAATAATCAGAAAATTAATATAAATTACGGAACATATTTTTTAAAATAAACTCTATACTTTTTTAGACGAAAATATTACGTTTTTTTTATTGTAAAGAAAAATGTTCTTGTATTTTAAATAGAAAAATATTGTCATTTTCGATTTAAAAAATAAACCAATTTTTTTTTCAGGTAATCCTTATTTTTCATTTCAAGATAAGGTGGATCGCTTCAAAGCCTTAATTTTATGTCGCTAAGTGATTCACTCTGCCAGCAAATCACTGAATTAAAATAAAGGAGAAGAGTCCAGGCAGTTTCTATGCAGATTATCAGAGTATTTCAGGCAGCAGCTTAGAGAAGAGTTTCGTAAGTTTTAACACTGCTTTCTATTTAGTTATACCTAATAGACATTGTAAATTGAATGTAATAGAGATTTATATTCAGGGTGACCCACGAAAAGTGAACCCACATTTGAATTAATAAAATATTTATATTTACTAGTAGAAAAATATTGAGGCCCAGTCACATGGGCGTTTTTGATGCTCCAAAAATGTCGCGCATCTCTGATTCATATGAAATGGATTTAACGCTGTGCAAAAACGCTCTTGTAACCAGGCCCTTATTGTACCACAGATTGTGCCTACAACGTAAGAATAAGAACTTGAACAGATAGAAAAAAAAATACTAATAAAAATAGAATAGCGTTTAAAGAACATAATTAACCAATGTGAATTTTAAGTTATATTTAATATAATTTAAAATCATATAACTTACAACTGTGAATTAATATAATATTTTAATTCGCAGTTAGGTACACTTTTTTGGGGGTCACCTAGCAATATTAAACTTCTGTGATAGATAGATACCTACTTTCGTCTAAGAATCCACTTGAAGACTCCGTAATATTTGAAATATTATTGTAATTGCTGACCATACGTTATAACACAGCAAATTATATCATCTAACCGCCAGATTTCACATAGAACATTCTGACAGCTAGTCGATAGCTTTTAATTAA
Source organism: Caprella mutica (assembly GCA_947561585.1). Classification (NCBI taxonomy): domain Eukaryota; kingdom Metazoa; phylum Arthropoda; class Malacostraca; order Amphipoda; family Caprellidae; genus Caprella; species Caprella mutica. The sequence goes on along the minus strand of CANNZV010001469.1, from coordinate 127,010 downwards.
ATCTCTTAGAATCACTTCCTAAAAACAAAGTCTAACTTAACGTTAAACATCAATGAAACATCTTGAGAATATTCATAAGATATCTAATAGTTGACTGATAAATAAAAGTCATTGTAATATTATCTCTAGTTATATATCTATAGAATATACTTATTAAACAAAGCTGTCAACAAATGAATAGAATCGAAAATGCTTTTCGAACTGAATGTCTATGTTTAAACATAAGCAATGTTCTACCGTTCCATTAAGATTGAAATCAGTATGCGTTTAATTTGCTCGAATTTGATTCATTCACCAAAACATTCCATGGAATGAGAGTCATGGAATCAGAACTCTGCTGTGATTGACAGTCCTAATATTCCAGGAAATTAGGTTCATATAATCATGGTGATTATATTTGAACTTTCCAGGAACGAAGAGTCGTCTAAAATGAATCATTTATAATCTTTTGCTGATTCACTTTGTTATGATAGGATTTATTTAAACCATCTATTTTTTAATCGAGATAGTGAAATCCTGATATTTTGATTTAATTGTTATTACTGAATGAAAATTTTTTTTGTGCATACTCATTTTAATATCTTCAAATTCATGATTGAAAAAAGGAAATTCTCTACAATTATTGCTACATAATTAGTTATATAAATTTATAATTATTTAAACATGCATACTGTTATTTGTGTATACAAAAATATTTTGTTATATATGTAATTAGTTTCAAATGTATATCCATTAATTTTATATTCCTCATTTATATCTGATAGCAGCAATAAATTAAAAAACTGTACAAATTAAACAGCGATTTCATTAATATGTTATTGATAATTTTGAAGGCATGCCTCAAATATAATTAATTTCAAGATTTCATTTATGGTGCAAATATTTGTGAACACATGCCTGAATCTAATCAAGTTCAAATTAATATGTTTTACATTCTTCTAATTTGAATTCGAAACCTTATATTATTCTCCAGAGGCTTATGACTTGGTAAAGAGCCACTGCAAATGTTTGTGTCGCTAGCAAACGGGTTCAGACATACTTAGAGGCATGAAAATATATTTTTCAAGGAAAAGCCTCCGAAAAACAGCCGACAAAAGTGTTTACCGTCAGACGAGGCAGGATTATGAGTAACATGATTCTGGCTTCATAATGTGAATGGTAACAGTGTTATACCTTTCTACATAATATGGTAGAACTCCTTTATAGGGGACTCCTCTATAGTGAACTCCTCTATAGTGAACTCCTCTATAGTAAACTCTATAGTGAACTCCTCTATAGTGAACTCCTCTATAATGAACTCCTCTATAGTGAACTCCTCTATAGTGAACTCCTCTATAGTGAACTCCTCTATAGTGAACTCCTCTATAGAGAACTCCTCTATAGTGAACTCCTCTATAGTGAACTCCTCTATAGTAAACTCTATAGTGAACTCCTCTATAGTGAACTCCTCTATAGTGAACTCCTCTATAGAGAACTCCTCTATAGTGAACTCCTCTATAGTGAATTCCTATATAGTAAACTCTATAGTGAACTCCTCTATAGTGAACTCCTCTATAGTGAACTCCTCTATAGTGAACTCCTCTATAGTGAACTCCTCTATAGTGAACTCCTCTATAGAGAACTCCTCTATAGTGAACTCCTCTATAGAGAACTCCTCTATAGTGAACTCCTCTATAGTGAATTCCTCTATAGTAAACTCTATAGTGAACTCCTCTATAGTGAACTCCTCTATAGTGAACTCCTCTATAGTGAACTCCTCTATAGTGAACTCCTCTATAGAGAACTCCTCTATAGTGAACTCCTCTATAGTGAATTCCTATATAGTAAACTCTATAGTGAACTCCTCTATAGTGAACTCCTCTATAGTGAACTCCTCTATAGAGAACTCCTCTATAGTGAACTCCTCTATAGTGAATTCCTATATAGTAAACTCTATAGTGAACTCCTCTATAGTGAACTCCTCTATAGTGAACTCCTCTATAGTGAACTCCTCTATAGTGAACTCCTCTATAGTGAACTCCTCTATAGAGAACTCCTCTATAGTGAACTCCTCTATAGTGAACTCCTCTATAGTGAACTCCTCTATAGTGAACTCCTCTATAGAGAACTCCTCTATAGTGAACTCCTCTATAGTGAATTCCTCTATAGTAAACTCTATAGTGAACTCCTCTATAGTGAACTCCTCTATAGTGAACTCCTCTATAGTGAACTCCTCTATAGTGAACTCCTCTATAGTGAATTCCTATATAGTAAACTCTATAGTGAACTCCTCTATAGTGAACTCCTCTATAGTGAACTCCTCTATAGTGAACTCCTCTATAGTGAACTCCTCTATAGAGAACTCCTCTATAGTGAACTCCTCTATAGTGAACTCCTCTATAGCGAACTCCTCTATAGTGAACTCCTCTATAGAGAACTCCTCTATAGTGAACTCCTCTATAGTGAATTCCTCTATAGTAAACTCTATAGTGAACTCCTCTATAGTGAACTCCTCTATAGTGAACTCCTCTATAGTGAACTCCTCTATAGTGAACTCCTCTATAGTGAATTCCTATATAGTAAACTCTATAGTGAACTCCTCTATAGTGAACTCCTCTATAGTGAACTCCTCTATAGTGAACTCCTCTATAGTGAACTCCTCTATAGTGAACTCCTCTATAGTGAACTCCTCTATAGTGAACTCCTCTATAGAGAACTCCTCTATAGTGAACTCCTCTATAGTGAATTCCTCTATAGTAAACTCTATATTGAACTCCTCTATAGTGAACTCCTCTATAGTGAACTCCTCTATAGTGAACTCCTCTATAGTGAATTCCTATATAGTAAACTCTATAGTGAACTCCTCTATAGTGAACTCCTCTATAGTGAACTCCTCTATAGTGAACTCCTCTATAGTGAACTCCTCTATAGAGAACTCCTCTATAGTGAACTCCTCTATAGTGAATTCCTATATAGTAAACTCTATAGTGAACTCCTCTATAGTGAACTCCTCTATAGTGAACTCCTCTATAGTGAACTCCTCTATAGTGAACTCCTCTATAGTGAACTCCTCTATAGAGAACTCCTCTATAGTGAACTCCTCTATAGTGAACTCCTCTATAGTGAACTCCTCTATAGTAAACTCCTCTATAGAGAACTCCTCTATAGTGAACTCCTCTATAGTGAATTCCTCTATAGTAAACTCTATAGTGAACTCCTCTATAGTGAACTCCTCTATAGTGAACTCCTCTATAGTGAACTCCTCTATAGTGAACTCCTCTATAGTGAATTCCTCTATAGTAAACTCTATAGTGAACTCCTCTATAGTGAACTCCTCTATAGTGAACTCCTCTATAGTGAACTCCTCTATAGTGAACTCCTCTATAGTGAACTCCTTTATAGGGGACTCCTGTTTAGAGAATCTAGAGTCCTGAGTAAGGAAGTAGCCTGTATAGTTAAATTTTTTCTTTAGTCAGCCATAAAAGACATCAGTTTTTGAAAATAAGTTGCCATTCACAGTTGGAAATTAAGAGAGCAGCCTAGATAATCTTCTTTGGACCAAATATAACAATGATTCAATTATTTCGATCATACAACCTCTTTATTGAATATCTGGTTTTTCTTTTTGAGTGATCACATAGAGAGTATGTAGTCAATGAAATGAGTATTCACTTAGTGAGTACTCACATCAACGGCTCTAGGACAACTGCCATGCGGACAACTGCCTTGAAATATATTATAATTAAATTTTGGGTGAATTGTAATGCACTTGTAAACCTAAAATTTCTTGGAATTAATTTGATGTGAAGTATATTATTATTTTAACCTAAAATTTTAGTATAAAAATATTAATTGTATAGTAAGAAATTGTGAACGAAGAAGCATTGAAATTAATACTGAAGTAATACTAGATTTCTTTCTTTGTTACAATCATTTTCTTTCACATTTTACGCCTTAAATAATCAAATGGTTGACAAAAAGATTGAAATCTATAGATATAAAAAAAAATTAAAACATTTCAGAATACCAAGAATAGTTCCAAACATAAGCTTTACAGGTTAAAATTTTCAGTGAGTGTGATTTTGCATTTAACTATTTTAAAGTTGCTTTCACACAACACTGGGCATATATGAGTTAACTAAAATGTTGATTTGTTATTAGTATAATTAAATTTAATAAAACATATTTGAGTAATAATTATTCTCATATTCTGACACTTTTCAAATATTTATAAGACATGTTTCTGATCGGTGGGAGCTAGAAACAAAGAAACTATAGAAAAACAAATTCAAATTTCTAAGTTACTGAGTAAAGTGTTCTTTGTAAGAATTTTTTTTAACATAGAAATAAGATAAATACTACTTCAGTTTCTAATCCTGAATCTAGCAGAAAAGTTTGTTTTTACAAATAAAAAATATTAATTAACCCAATGAAAATTCTTAAATAGTAAAATGCAGAATCACACACACTGGAAATTTTAATCTGTGAAGTTTGTGTTTGTACTGTTCTTTGTATTTTGAAATGTTTGAAAAGAAAGTTTTGCATCTATAGATTTTCCCCTTCTTATCAACCATTTGATTGTGTAAGGGGCTAAATTGGTCAAATGTGATTTAGAAAAAGAGAAGAATTTCTTATACTTCAACTTTAAATTCTGAATCTACTGTCAATATTAATTTTTATATTTATTTAAGCACAATTTCAGACCATACGATTAACATTATACTTTATTTTTATGTTAAGATTATAATATACTTCACATCAAATAAATTCCATGAAAAGTTTGGTTTACAACTGCATTACAATTCACCCAATATAAAATATTGCATGGCAGTTGACCGCATGGCAGTTTGTTGCATGGCAGTTGTCCACTATGGCAGTTGTCCGCATGGTAGTTATCCGCATGGCAGTTGTCCGTACACCCACATCAACATCTCCCCTATCAGTGTACGTATGTTCGTGTGTTTAACGACTCACTGGAGTGTCATTCGATGCAATCAATGCAAAGTTACCAGCTGATGGATTTAAGGAGGAAACTGTTGTAATTTGCACTCTTCAGGATAACATTCTTTCTTTAACGATGTGATGGACACTTTCTATTTTGACGTGGTTAAAGGTAACATCACTTAGGAATTGAACAGTGAACTACAACCGGCACTAGTAGGGCAAATACCGTCGCCACCGCTACATTTTTTTTCATTCATTTTGAACTTTTCGTGACCTTGACCTTTACCGGATCATTCCAAATATAAAATCAGATGGTTCCTGGATACTGACCAATCGTTCCATCAAGTTTCAGGCAATTTACTTTTTGAGTTATGATTGACCTTGACCTTGACCTTTGACTCAATCACTCCCAAAATCTAATCGAATGGTTCTTGGATTAAGAACAATATTATATAGCGATATTACAAATAAATTATGAAATAGTGCAGATTATGGATTTGCAGATTAAATCTACAATATAAGGAAATTTTTATTTTTCTGTACCTAAAATCTAATTTGGTCGAACATTGTGTGAATGTACAATTGTATATAATATTTAGAATATACTTCTATATGTATGTTATTAAAAATACCTAAGAAATAATTCATTATTATGCTATAGTAAGTTATTATTCATTTAGCTGGAGCGCATTTTGTCGTTCAATTAGATTCAAAAATTCTTTCGCCTGAAAATTCAGTTTGGTCATTCCGATAAGGTTTTATTGTTTTCTCTTTTCAACTCCCGTCTCAATTTCAGCCACCATGTTCCAGTGAGAAAGTTTAGGTGGACTCAAAGAAGTTAAAGAAAAGACTCCACACAATCTTCTATGGCCCCACCATAAACTTCTTCAACTTCTACCAAAAATAAGATAGGAGGTTTTATTGATCTTGCCTTTTTATCTTGGTAGAAAGCTCTTTGAATGTGAGTGTACATGAATAGTTGATTTGTTTGCAAAAGAATGCAAGCAAATAAATCTGGGAATTTCTTGACACTGTGATTTTCTTTTGTAACTGAGACATGAAACTTAATTGATATTCTAATTCAGAAGTAATTTTATGTTATTTTAGCATGTATAACAAAAAAATGAATAATAGTATATGTACATATCGTGTCCGAAAAATTCGTTGCGGACAATTCGTCGCAGGTAATTTGTCGCGGATAATTCATCGTGGATAATTTGTCGTGGAAAAATCTTCGCGGGGACAATTCGTCGCGGATAATTCATCGTGGACCCAGATAGCAATATTTATTGGAATAATATTAGGACAACATTGACCTGAGTATCATTGTTACCTGGGGACAATTGGTTGTGGATAATTGGTCGCAGACAATTTAAATCGCTTTTCCATGATTCTTTTCCAATTTTAAAGCACGATCACCATACAATTTGCATACATGTTTTCTGCTGTTGTTACGGCATTACGATTGTATGGCATTGTGTACAAAAACAAACATTTCAACCATTTATACCTTCAAAAATTTCACACAAATTTCAAGCAACAAATCCCTCATATTTTCTCGTTTAGTAATTCCCAAATTCCCACTCACGGTGTATTATTTAAATCATTCTAACCATCAACAATTTGAACAAAAAACAATGGGATATATTTTCAATCTCGCTTTTCCACCGTAAAGAGAATGACAAATAGTGGTGCATTGTAACGTACAGCTTGAAATAGAATATTAAATAGCTGAGTAATTAAGCATGTACGCATTCGAGTGTACAAAATCATTTGGCAATAATGTGGGAGTTTTTAGCAAGCTGCATATGCTTCATTTTTAATTTCAAATGGAATATCAAAAAATGCCATAATGCTATTTCAGTATGGACCGATGAAAACTGTAATGGCATTCACTATTATTTAAGCATTTTTCATTAATACGATGAACAATTATTACTGAGCAAAAAATATGTAACCATATAAAACTTTTATTTCTATTTATCATATAATATTTTTGTCCAATTTATTTTTGTTTCATTTAAATTCATGATGATTCACGAAAGAATTATATTCTTTAGATAAATTTATCACAAAATGTTCATAAATACATTACTTTATAAAAGAATTCTGCCAAAAAACATTACTAACCATATGACTGAGATGGTGTCATTAATTTTAATTTAAAAAAACTACTGACAAAAGAAAACTACTTTGAACTTACAAGTTCAAAAAAAAGAAAGTGCAATAATTTTGAAAATACTTTAAACGAAAGGCAAACATCAGTTACAATTTTAACTATTTTCTCATGTTGCAAATGGCAAACAAGAGTTGTTGACTAGTGTTCATTCTAATCTGTTTATCAAAATAACTAATTATCTGACTTCACTTTTGGTAAGATGATATCATAATGATTGATATATAGCATGTGAAATGAAATAAATTATCATAGTTTTCTTTATTAAATCTTTCGAAATAAACGTCTTAGGTTGTAACCTTTACACGCCTCAAAGTTATATTTTTTCTATCAAATTTCATAAGTATTTTGATATATAGATATACAATGTTAGTTATTAGCTTATAATCGAAAAGGATGTCATTTTTTCATTGTCTGATTCAGAATTCATCAATTACACAAGATTTCCAAGAAAGAAATCAAGTATCTAAATGTTGCTGAAGCTATGTTGATAAAATATAAAGCTATGTTGATAAAATATAAAGCTATGTTGATAAAATATAAAGCTATGTTGATAAAATATAAAGCTATGTTGATAAAATATAAAGCTATGTTGATAAAATATAAAGCTATGTTGATAAAATATAAAGCTATGTTGATAAAATATAAAGCTATGTTGATAAAATATAAAGCTATGTTGATAAAATATATAGCTATGTTGATTTATATTTTAAACATCATAGCCTGTAAATTTAAATTACCGATTTCTTATTTATATTTCAAACTTAACATTTGGGATTTCGACAGATGAACTGTAATCGTCTTGGACCAACATATCGAAAACCAATTGAATTTTTCAAACTGAAATAAGAAATTAGGTAACTGATTGATTTCGTGAACGGATGAAAGTTTGCAATCTTCCCATACATGTGATAGATTATTATTCATAATAATGGTTTGTAAACAAATAATTTTACTATTGTTTTCTCTTTTTTTACCCCTTTAAAGTGACATTGTATTTGAAATGATTTCTTTAAACTATCATATAAAGTTATTCATATATTGGTGCAACTGTGTTTTGAATTTTTTTTTATTTTAATAAATAGCAAAGTTGTCTTTTCTTTTGTTCATTATGCTTTATTTAACTATAAACTGCAAAAATGTTATACAAATTCTCGTTATTACAAGTTCACCTTAGTTCAGGGTTGAAACGGTTGAGTTCAATATTAAAGAAGTTGATCAGTTGTCTAAGGCTCGTTTGCTGGCATCTGCATGTAGAGAGAGCGGACTTTGGCTACATGCGCTTCCAGTTCCCACACTTGGAATGCTACTCGACGCAGAGTCTTTTCGGGTTGCGATCGCGCTGCGTGTTGGGGCGGACATCTGTGAGCCACACGTGTGCCGATGTGGACAGAGGGTGGATTCAAGGGGACTTCACGGTCTATCATGTCGCTACAGTGCTTGACGCCATCCGAGACATGCAGGCCTGAATGATGTTATTAGGAGAGCTTTGATTTCGGCTGGTATCCCTTCAGTGCTTGAGCCTCTGGGGATTGATAGGGGTGATGGTAAGCGGCTTGATGGTATCTCAGTCCTCCACTTTACAGATGGGAGGTGTCTTTGTTGGAATGCAACATGTGTAGACACTTACGCGGCGTCTCACTTGATTGACTCAGCTTTGTCACCTGGTAGCGCAGCCAAGGAGGCAGAGGAGAGGAAGCGACGCAAATATTCGGCTCTTGGCATTCGATATCGGTTGGAACCCATAGCGGTGGAAACGGCAGGTAGCTATGGTGAAACGACAGGCACACTCCTTACTGAAATTGGCCGTCGCATTACCGACGTCACTGATGATGTGTGAGAGACCTTTTGGTTAGAGCAGACGGTTGGTTTGGCAGTTCAGAGAGGCAATGCTTTCAGTATCCTGACGTCAGTCAAGGAGAAGTATGATGACCGCAGTTTGGGTGTTGCCCTGTGACCTGCTATAGGCACCTCACAGTCGGTTGGAGGCCACTACCATTGGCGATGGTAGGAGCCATGGTCGTAGAGCAGAGAAGCATATCTTTTGCTTTTAATGTTCATTGTCTAAATAAAGATAATTGTTTTTGCTAACTATTTAAAGAAGATCTGCTTCTTCTGGCAGATAGCCTTAGAAAAAAAATTGAAGAATCTATATTAATTATCTGTACAATTTATAATAACATGGAAATCACAGAGCTAGCAGAACTTATTCTGAATCCAGTAATACATACAATTGGTTAAAAAAAGTCATGTTTTACTATATACATTTCAGATTATATTAGACACAGTATAAATTCAATAAAAATATGATATCTTTTTTCGATTATCAATAGGATAAAAAAATGTGAGCAAGTCCTCTAACAGAATATTGTAATTCGATTGAATTTAAATTGAAAATCAAATAAAGTACCCGAGCTTTGACAAATATTTGATGTATTTACCTTTGTAGGATGCGGGATATTAACTCCGAGAGAGTTTATTTTATGCTATAAAATATAAGCCAAAGACAAGCTTTATACACTGCATAATAAATGTTACATGAACGTAAAAATTCACTTCTAGTGGAAAAAGTCCCCGACTCAGTTTATTTTCTTTTCATTTGACTGTGCAAATGTAAACAGTAAGTAAGGATCATAAAAAAATATCAAGGTTTACACTGTCTAGTTAAAAGATGACGCTTTTTCTTTAAAAAATTGCTAGCATTAAATTCATCCTGAAGCTTTTAAGAAATATTATGATACTGTATAATTTAATTTACACAGTAATAAGAATGAGGTATTTTATTAATAAGTAATTGTAATATAATATCTATTAGGTTTAGTTATCTTTCAGTAAATATTTTAGCCTTTTTAGACTATAAGACGTATATATAGGATGTATGTATTAGGTAGACCCTTTACTGGTTTACCATATATAACCAAGTAAAACTAGCACGATGTTAGATAGGGTTTTTCTTATTTCACTTTTAAAGTGAAATATACAAGAAAACCTGTAATTTTCATTAAGATACTTAAAATCAAAATCATATATTTCAATATTTCCATTAATTGAATTCAATACAAAATCAATAATCAGAATAACCTAATCAGTTACGGCGCAAAAACGATCAAACTAATCATTAAATTATGATTGAGTTATTACCTGCTTTAATTTATTTGATAAAAAGCACACACCAATCAGACTATATAAATAATGGAAGCACTAATCTTATTAGTAATCTATTACTTCTCGATCCAATTGTATTGTATAACATTATCGGCAGAAGTTCCATGAATAATAAACTTAGATGATAAACAATATAATCAGTTATTAATATATATTTATGTCAATTTGATCAATTCTCCTAGGTACAATAAAACAAATAACATAATAATCATATTTGCCCTGAGTAGGTAATTCTAATCAATGTAATCTTTACCTCAATATTGTTACGACATTGCTCGATTATTTTTAAATACATTTTTCCAATAATGATTCAACATCGTTCTAATATTGTAACAATATTGCACCAATATTGTCACAACAATGCACCAATATTGTTACAACAATACTCCAATATTGTTACAACAATACTCCAATATTGTTACAACAATAGTCCAATATTGTTACAACAGTACTCCAATATTGTTTCAACAATACTCCAATATTGTTACAACAATACTTAGATATTGTTGCAATATTGTCCAACTTGTTAAAACATTTCTTCGAAATTGTTTAAAAATTGTCCCAATATTGTTTTACCACTGTCCCATTATTGTTACAACATTACTCCAATATTGTTACAACATTGCTCCAATATTGTTACAAAATTGCCTCAATAATGGTACAACACATTTAAACAGTATTTTTTTAACATTGCCCCAATATTGTTACAACATATGATTAATGATTATTTTGCCTATATGAGCATTTCTCTCCGTGATATACATATATAATGTTATAAATAACGATATATACATCAATGATTCACAATTTTCCAGCGCATTGTTAAGAACAATAGTGGCTCAATTTTTCCACAGTCAAGCTAAGCCACTCGAGAACTATTATGTTGATGGAATCCTTTCATCGGTAGAGAGAGAGAGAGAGAATGACGGACCAATTATTTAGAACTCATTAACGGAACTCTTACCTGCCTATACGTACCTGTTGCTACTCCAAACGACGAGTAGCTACTCCTTTCTGAATGCTTTGTTAGAATAGTATTGGCACTTGTGATGATTGTACCATGAATAGTTTAATATTAAGGACTGAATTTCTTTCTTTCCAATGAATTTTGTTTATCAGAATGATTCAAAACATGATAAAGTAGAATACAAATTATAGAATCATTTGAAAGAGAAAAACATCATTAGTTTCAACTTTAAATAGAACTGAACTTTAGTACTGTTTTCAATTACCTTCAAATGTATTTCATCTCTGGTTTGAAATGACAATTTTAATTTGCGAGAGACTGCAGTAAATTTCTGTCACTCGAAACACTCCTCCTCTCTTCTACTTCGTCCTTTTGAATTACATTTAATGGGGCTCATTTACATTTGCCAGAGTTTGCGCTAATAGGCTTTCAAGGGACACCATCCTGAAATTAATGAAAAGTAAAAACTGGTAAACTAACTTTTTGCAGTGGGTGTAAATTTAAATTACGACACAGTTATGCACAATTAGATTTAATTCCGCATCTGTCTGATGGGGAAGTGCTTGCTCATGTGGAAACTTCATTCCGGAAAATAGATGTTTGATGTTATACACATGTACAACATCGTCAATGTAAACAGGTACTGTCAAAGAAAAAGTTTCCACATGATGTTAATTTCCCAATTCACAGTTCACTAGCTTCTATTTTTTTTTTAATTTGATAAATTTGTCATCGTGTACCCAGACCAATCTATTTCCTAGGGATATTTATTTTTCTTTGGATTTTTTGACATAGCATTGATGTTCACACTGACAAAAAAATACGAGTCAAATTGTCTCAAAATTTCAGTTTTCAGTTTTCCCCAACAATGGCTCAAAAATGTGAGTCAATTTGACTCATCCTAACATTTTACTCAAAAACAAGAGTCATATTGACTCCTAATTCATAGTCGGATTGACTCAGGTAGAGTCAATCGAGAAAAAAGACTCCAATATTTGGGTTTTGCAGCCTTGACTCAAGCGATGAGTCAGGTTGACTCACAAATATTTCATTAGTTTGTTCTATTTAAAACTCTCATTTAGTCGCAGTACTCGGAAAGTGAGTTGGACAAGAAACATGATAAATTGAACAGAAATATCTAAAAGTTACATTTCTTCATGAAATACTTAAACAACCACTTCCCGAGAACTGAGGGTGTCTCAGTACTACCGTACTATTAACGAACATTAAATCCTGTGAACTTGCATATCTTATATTTTTTTTTATTCAACAACAGAAGGATTTGAATTTTTTTCATTATTGAGTTTTCGAAGATTTCTATACCTTCTTATCTTCTATTACCCCACCATAACTTTCTCTTTTAGTTAGTTTCGTTGGTTTGTACAGTATTATTGAGATAGCTATAATTATTGACTTCATGGTTTTTTACAGAAATAGTTTGAGGATTTTGTAAGAAAATATCATCGAAGTAATTTGTTTTTGAATAAATCTGTGAAACCTTTAGACAATTAAAATTAATTGCTCTAAACAAAAAGAGAATCTCGACTATTTATTAAATCTTCAGGTCTAGTGAGCCATGGAAACATTTCCAGTTAGATGGAAATTGTTTTTGTAATAGTTTATGTTTTTTTTAGGTACCATGCATTTTAGAGTTTTCAGAATTGTTTACTGTATGCATATTAAACAAAGTCTTAATGTAATAAATAAATTAATGATAATTTTAAATATTGAAACAAAAACTATCGTTCAAAACACATAAATATCATTTAATTTAAATGAGAAGAAATGAGACAAAACTTGTTATTGAAGTTCATGAAATAAATATCGCGTAAGCTCTGTGAAATTTTAATTCCGTTTATATGATATTATATAAGATATGCTTATTACATAATTAACCATCTTCTTTTAAAATCGAAATATAAATGAATAAGGTATAGGCACTATCTAACTTGTTGCAAAGAATTTTCTTTAGTATAGTTTTCCATCCGCTTGCCTAATGCTGTCTTTTCGTAATTTCACATGATTAGACAAACATGAAGGTGATAAATAGAACATTTCTCACAATATGAACATTTAATTCAAATAATTAGGTGTTAGTCAGTACTCCCTCCACACCGAATGCCTTGCCCCGTCCATATAACATTAATAAAAACTCGCTGTACAGAAACAATCATTTTTTACTTGCCTTTATTTCTTTTTAAATGAATCATTATTCTTTTTAGTTAACTAATGAATGTTTAATGAAAAACTATGAGGGAAAACCAATTCGTTAAGATGCTATAGTTATACGATATTTCCTATATATTGTAAAATTGTATTTTCATTGTTCATTACATAACACATCTGTAAATTTAATAATTGATTGTAAGGTTTTCAAAATGTATTAACATTGATTATTAGTAAATAAATGAAGAAAATACAAATAATTGTGTTTTGTGATCAGTAATTCTATATATCAATGCGTTATATGAGGAAGAATATCTGCTTTTTTCTTCTGATAATCATACTTATATCATACAATTTTGAACAATTCCCTCATATCATTTACATGATAATTATCATATGTGAAATTGTGAATCTCTATCTATCGCATTTCATACTAATGTATACCGTATACTTCTTTTCCTACATCTATCGTATTTCATACCAATGTATACGGTATACTTCTTTTCCTACATCTATCGTATTTCATACCAATGTATACGGTATATACTTCTTTTCCTACATCTATCGCATTTCATACTAATGTATACGGTATACTTCTTTTCCTACATCTATCGTATTTCATACCAATGTATACGGTATACTTCTTTTCCTACATCTATCGTATTTCATACCAATGTATACGGTATACTTCTTTTCCTACATCTATCGCATTTCATACTAATGTATACGGTATACTTCTTTTCCTACATCTATCGCATTTCATACTAATGTATACGGTATACTTCTTTTCCTACATCTATCGTATTTCATACTAATGTATACGGTATACTTCTTTTCCTACATCTATCGCATTTTATACCAATGTATACGGTATACTTCATTTCCTACATCTATTGCATTTCATACCAATGTATACGGTATACTTCTTTTCCTACATCTATCGTATTTCATACCAATGTATACGGTATACTTCATTTCCTACATCTATTGCATTTCATACCAATGTATACGGTATACTTCTTTTCCTACATCTATCGTATTTCATACCAATGTATACGGTATACTTCTTTTCCTACATCTACCGTATTTCATACCAATGTGTATGGTATACTTCTTTTCCTGGTATAATTGATAGTCTCGACGCTACTCTGTTTTCATCATCAATGAATTCGAAATGAGCTTATTAAAGGCACGGCAAGATACATCACAGTCTCTCCTGCAACAACAAACTTAGCTTCAAGTGTTCAGGGTATTCGGGAACTAATGGAAGTTTTTGAATCTCTTTATTCCAATTATTACTGATTGTTTTTTAATGTACCAATATTTTGTTTGTTGAGTAAAAAAAAATATATCTTAAATTGAGTAAAATATAATTTATTTCAGTTATTGAAACTATTTATTGAAGTGGTATCAGAATAATTTCATATCTCAATGAATTATTAGGTTTAGTGCGACAGACAGACAGACACAAACCATTTATGGAACTGATATCAGAAAAATTATTTTATGTTAAATTTTATGTTGTAATATATTGATTTTATTCTATAAACTATAATAATAGCTATTTCTTCATTAATTTTAATCTATAAATCGTATGTTCAGTTTATCGATTATTTATATTATGGTGATTAATTCATATAATGAATATTTTTACTTTATGTAATATAAAAAATCCACTAAATGGCATGATTTCTATAACTCGTTCTTTTACAATAGTTGAACAATTAACATAGCTTGTATCTTCAAAAATATAGAAGGGTTTACTATTCTGACATTGTTTCTTGTTTTAGCTAAAGTTATGAAAAGTTGTTCGTAGAAATAGGGTCAGGTCTAAAATATTAACTTTAAATTATCATCATTTATAAAGTTTATCTATTTACAGTGTATCTATTTATCTATTAAATATGAAATACTTTAAAACAGATAAGATCAATTTATTTTACTTGAAGAT
>CANNZV010001469.1:0-108807 GCA_947561585.1 Caprella mutica | reverse complement strand
GTATATTCCTCTACTTCGATGTAAGCATATATTTACAAATAATTTATTGATATGATCATTACCTGGAATAAATAATTACAGTATAACTCCTCTATAATGAAATCTTATATAGTGAATCTAGTGTCCTGAGTAAGGAAGTAGCCTCTATAGTGAACAAATTTTCTTTAGTTATTTAGTTTTAGAAAATGATAGCTATTTTATGGCAGACTAAAGAAAATGTGTTTACTATAGAGGCTACTTCCTTACTCAGGAAGTATTTCACTATAGAGGATTTCACTATAGAGGAGTTATACTGTACTATGTTTCCTAAATATTTAAACTTTTGTGATTCACATGAGTCCATGGAAGAATTTCTCAATCTTATTTTTTAATACGAATAACATTCAATCACACGTTATTCGAATGTGGGAATGAATAAATTTACTTAAGTTATATTTAAGGATAGAATCTTTAATTCCGAAAACCCTTTAAAAGAAATATCTGCTTCTATCTACAGATCACAAATATTAGAATTTCTACATTAAAATTATACCTAATCAATGATGGACAAAAAAAATGATTACGAAAAAAATAATAAATTTAGTCATAAAACTTTAACGTTTTGTTCATTACAATCTATATTTACATACATTTATTACATGTTCTTGTATAATTAACCTGATAAGATTTACTAATTGGTCCTTATTCATGTTCTATATTACCCTTTTTCCATTGTTTGAATATCAAAACAGTGGAATTGGCGAGGTTTTCGAGAAGAAATGAGTTTCCATTGTTTATTTTGGCGAAAGGAAACAGTCCGAGAAATGTATTCCACACACGTTTCTGTGTAGGTATTCTTTTGCTAAAAATCAAAGATTTCACTGGAGATCTCTCTTGTGTTTTTATACACAGACCACATCTTCATCTCTAGTGAATATGTAACTGTGATGCGCTATAGCAGAGAAAGAATGGACTGTTTTATCCGGACTTGAGAGAATGTTATGGTGGGGCCATTGAAGATTGAGAGAGAAAGTTATGGTGGGGCCATTCAGGATTAAGAGAGAAAGTTTTGGTGGGACCATAGAAGATTGAGAGAGAAAGTTAAAGTGGGACCATAGAGGATTAAGAGAGAAAGTTATGGTGGGGCCATAGAAGATTGAGAGAGAAAATTATGGTGGGGCCATTGAGGATTAAGAGTGAAAGTTAAGGTAGGGCCATAGAAGATTGAGAGAGAAAGTTATGGTGGGGCCATAGAAGATTGAGAGAGAAATTTATGGTGGGGCCATAGAAGATTGAGAGAGAAAGTTATGGTGGGGCCATAGAAGATTAAGAGAGAAAGTTATGGTGGGGCCATTGAGGATTAAGAGAGAAAGTTAAGGTAGTGCCATAGAAGATTGAGAGAGAAAGTTATGGTGGGGCCATAGAAGATTGAGAGAGAAAGTTATGGTGGGGCCATAGAAGATTAAGAGAGAAAGTTATGGTGGTCGTAAAAGATTTATAGGTTTCCTCCTATAATATACTAAGGCCTCACCATTAAACTTTCTATCTTGGTAGATAAATAATTAAGCTTTAAAAAATGAATAGTTATGAAGAATTAAAAACAAAAATGATCTAAACACCAAATGGAAGTTGGTATTCAATAAAGTAATTGGCAAGAGTCTTTCTCTAAAATTTTCTCTATCTGACATCTTGAGCGTCTTTCGTAGTCACATCAGGTAAAGGTAGTCTTATCAGGTAATTTATGCTTAATTAGATCGTCTCTATAACATTTTTGAATTTCAATTATTTAAAAAATAAAATAAAACAATACAAATACACTCAATTCATGGATACAATTTATTGTTCTTCTTTTATCCAAAGTCTTTTAAAGCTCTGTAATGACTCAGAAATTCTCTAAACAGGTTCCGCTTTTCGATAAATGACAGAGTTTGGTATCTCAATTTCACGCGAGGTGAATGAATCTTCCTCTGGCCCATCTAACTCAAAGGTATGGTCATTGATGTCAGGCGCATTAGCACTCTTAAGTACCTCGAAACATCATTTATTTGTCCACAATAAAATAAATAAAATTGAAGCGGAGTCACCAAAAATAACCTGCTTCAATAATGCTTCATCATATTATAAAATATTAATGTAAAATTAGAATGATATTTATAGTCTATCAACAGTCAGTTTATTTTGAAAATAGTCTATTATATTATACTAACTTATTAGAGGAAAATCTATTTTCAATATCGTACATCATTTCTGAATAATAGGTACAAAAAAATAGAAATAAAAATTGATATAAGATGATATGCAAAATGGTAAAATTTATATGAATAAATAGAATACATCGCTAGAATAAATACAAGTAATGAAAGCCTACTGCATTGTATTAAACTAATTAAGTTATATATGATATATATTCAATGTTGGGAAGATTCTTATTCCAATGTAAACAATGGTAATTTTGATAATTAGAGTTTTAGACTGAAAAACATGTAGATTTTATGCTCCTCTCTGTAGCTTTTTAATTAAAACTGCCTCATTGTTTGCTTTACACAATGTGTCTTCTTTAGATTTGTACAAACCGGACAAACCAGTGAAATTAATGAGACAGACTAAATCTTTGTCTCCCTCCCTTGGACCTCATCAGTGACAGAAATCTTGATTTAAAGATAAAACGTTTCTAATGCTCGTAACTCGCATCAAATTCTCCTTCCACTTGTACGATAAATTTATCAATAACTAATTGAATGTATAGCCAAACTACTGAATTAATTAGATTGGTTGGAAATAATATTGTGAACTTTTAAGCACTATTTCAAACAGAATTTTTTGCAGATTTCATGAATTTATTTAATTTAAACAAATTTATCTCGAAAGAGTATATCCTAATTTAGACTGTTCAGTAATAATTTCCTTGTTCTTGCATCACTAAGCTAACCAAATCCACGGCACTTTTAACCTTCATGTGAGATGTCAGAGGGGTTAATCCCAAAGTTTCCTCAAAGGTGACATGGGATCTGTTCAGTCTCCTCTTACCCCTTATAGGAAACTTTTCTCTGACATCAGGATTGCTGATATGACTTATATCCTGATTAGGAACTAGGTTCCTTGTTACGTTGTTCTCATTCGTGACAGTTATTCCTGTGATGGCTTGCTGGTCGTTATTCTCCTTCCATCCATCCGCTAGAGTATGTGTAGATATCCTCCTCTGTGACGTTATAGAATCTCTATGAACAAGAGGCCAGTAATCACCGTACTGAGGGCTGAAGAAGGATGTGCTACCGGACATACTCATACTTGTGGCACTGAAGTCACTCATCCTTCTAACAGGCGAGGGTCTGATCGTTAAACCAGTAACGCTGCCACAAGAAGCACGGCGATAGTCCAACAGTCTCTCGCTTTCGATACCGCAATAATCGTAACTTGCAGCTGGCGATAAGCATCTCACTGGTGAGGATTTTAGGAGCACTTTACCAGCTTGATTTCGACTTTTACTTCCATTTTTATTCCAGCTCCAATAAGAGTCGGAGAATCCTTCTTTGAAGTTGTCTCTGAAAACTGATAAGGAATCTACCCGAGGCTTTGTGTCAATAGTTCTCCTTGCATCGGTAATACTTGCTCTTTTATTGCCGGGAGAATGCGAGCTGAAAGATCCTGACCGATTCTGACAGCCTATGTTATTAGCAGGAAGATTATTGGTTCGTGGAGTTGTGACAGGGGCACTGTAAGCTGGCTGATACGGATCGACCATACGAAGTTTGCCCCATCTGAAATAGAAACAACAATTAGATATGGTTTACATTAAATATTATGTAGATTAATGATATATAAATAATCATTCTGAGCTGAATCCAAATAATCTCAAAATCCTCTCAACATGTTCCCCTTCAATAACCAGCACCCTACGCATTCAACGTAGCGTAAAGTCGTTTTGATTTGCGCATTGCTATCTAGGAAAGTTAAGAGGATTGTCATTCTCATCAAAGGTGATTGCGAAGTTCAATCAAAAGATTAACTTTCACGCTATAACTTAACTGAAGTCCTGCAATTGAATAGTATATCAAGTCAACCATTTTCACTCACATTATCGCTATAGTAAGTGAAACATCTGTTAGGTAGAAGTGAGATTGGAATTCAAATAAAGCGCTATAGAGCGTTAAAGTTGCTGGGTGGAATATAGTAAGTGACATCTAATATCGTGGTAATAACTTCATATCCTATCATTATTATGCAGAGAAATGTTTTATCTTGCGCTCTATTTTTGCTTATTTGATTCTGTATGAGGGAAACAAAGGTCATGTGTATGAATATGTTGCATATAATTCAAATTCAATTGCAGGACTGTACTAGTTTATACTTGTTCATAAATATAAGGTTTTAAATATCAAAATGGTCGTCAAGAGAATAATATTTAAGGAATATTGAAGATTGTGAATAATTTTCACCATAATTTTCTCTGAGCACTTAAAATGTTGTAGAATAGAAATAAAGACGGTAATAGCAACTATTGATTACAGTTCTAGTACTTTATCCACGAATAATTACCTCAATTAGATATGAAATAGTGGCCAATCAGTACTTTGAGAGATCTTTGAGAGGGAGTGATCACCACACACCGTGATTTTGGCCTAACCTAACTTTAGGTGGACTATCTCTCTATATATAACGTAGAGTATTTTTCCAATTTATCGCGAAAGTGTCCTTCGGTGAAAGTGTCGTGCGGCAAAAGTGTCGTGCGGCGAAAGTATCGTGCGGTGAAAGTGGCATTCGGCAAAAGTTTCGTGCGGCGAAAGTGGCATTCGACAAAAGTGGCGTGGTGTGCGGTGAAAGGACCGGCACCCATTTTCAATTCGATATCTCATCAAACAATGTACCTACACATCAAACACATAATCTAGAATAAGATTTCTATCATCTCATACAATCGTTTGAGTTCAATCTATTTCAATGAACGAGGTCGCAACATCTTGAAATGAGAGTGTTATGTCGCAGTTCTTATTAACATCGGAGAGTCCAATTCTACATCAAAAATATGAACTGTACTTGACATTCCCTTTGGTTTTTAGTTTCATTTAATGGGATGTCCAGCTAATTCACTTTATAATATGTTCTTGCTGTTTGGTTCTCATGCTTCTGACATGAATTAAACTTGAATTTAATGTGTTACATTTGTAATAGAATATTGCTTGCTAGAGTCGTATTTTATTCTTTATTAACAGCTCGAGATCTTATTAATTTTCTATGAATATTTTTCTTCCAAACACATTTATCAAATTAACTGAAATTAATCACTAGATGTACAATATTTAAATGTGATACAAAAACATTTTGTAACTAGATTACGTGCACTCGGTAGAGCGCATACCTTCCCCGTCCGTTCTCTCCCAAAATCTAATAAACTGGTAACTGGATAGTGACTAATCGACCCATCAAGTATCATGCAATATGGTTCAATACTTTTTGAGTTATTGAGTTATAAATGACCTTGACCTTTGACCGGATCGCTCCCAAAATTCTACCAGATGGTTACTGGACATTGGACAATTATCACAACAAATTTCTGATTATTTGATTTAATACTTTTTGAGTTATAAATGGCCTTGACCTTGATCTTTGTCCTTTGATGCTATCGTTCCCAAAATCTAGCAAAATGGTTCCAATATTCCCACCAAGTTTCATGCAATATGGTTCAATACTTTTTCAGTTATGAATGACCATGACCTTGACCTTTGATTGGGTTGCTCCCAAAATTCTAGCAGCAGGTCACTGAACATTGACCAATCGTTTCACCAAATTTTAGGCAGTTTAGTGGAATTCTTTTTCAGTTACGCGAATAACAAGATGATAAATAAATAAATGCCGGTTAAAATATGATCTTATGCAAATTAGCGAAGGTAATAACCATATACGCCACATTAACCAACACTGAATATTTCCAATGGCGTCTACATGGAAAAAGATTTATTATATCATATCCTGTTGTCAAAATTGAGAGCGATATTGGTAAAGTTTGAGCGAATCGCTACAAAATATTACCTAACTTCAAAGCTAGTCGATCAAATAAATCCTAGCGATTGCAATTATTGTTTATCGGAGCCCGTACGTACGCTGTTTCAAATCACGGATTGTTTCTACTTTACGTGTGAGATTAATTTGAACTTTCAAATTAATCTCGTCATTTCAATTTTGAAAAGCAAATATATAATCACTGCAACGTTTCGTGAGAGATTTGATTGCACTCTGATTATTCGGTTGGAAATTAATGAAAGCCTCTTTTTGAAACAGTTCTCATAGATTAAAAAATAATTTCACTTCACATTCATTGTTGCCTCACTGAAAATGAATGAGAATTCGTTTACAGTTAAGGAAATTAATAGATTTTGAGTATCAAAAACAAATAAAACTTCATGCAGTCTGAATTAAAGCCAAAATAGACAGATTTTCTTTTCTAAATATATTAATTAAAGTTTAAATGAAAATAACCGGACTATAATTTTTTCTCAAGAACTGCTCCATACACTGACAGCAATAAAAACACTAAATTAATAATATAACTTATTCGGCTCTACATTATACGTGCCTTACGGTGTTATTAATTTAACCAGAGTTTCAAAAAGCAGAAATTACTTTATGATAAGTTCGTATAAAAGTAGACTTAATTAATCATAACTTCTAGGTATCCCTCACAAGAAGTTATACGATAGACAATGTTCAGTGGAACTGATTGTAAAGCACGGGGTTGTTATAAGTTGACTATTTTAATTATTAGTCAACAATTACAGTTCGCTATTATTAATCACTAACTCAATGATTACTTGAACAATAAACAGAAGTTTGTCTAGGGGAGGACGTAACAGTCGGACTCACATTGTGTTCCCAGAATGGGTTAGCGTCTTCCATGATATGTCAATTACAACTTTCCAAAGGTCAGAATAAGTCATGACCTTTGTCAACCAGCACTGTTCGAATACTGCGAGTGTCCAACTAATATAACGTTCACCTATTAATGAAGATTATATATTTAAATATCTTTTTACGTATAAAAAGAATTGGGCTTACCTGTTTATGAATAACAAAATGGCGGCTACCCACAACAGCAACACCAACACGATGATAGACATCTCTTCTGGTCGAAAATTACTGGGTTTCACATTACTCACGGTTCCATTTTTCGTCATTTCCCGACTTGAGTTTCTATGGATGTTTTGTTCTCTATTCGAAAAATTTGGTGAAAAATTAGCGACGCCCTTTCCAGTTTGGAATTGAATCTCGTGGAAATTCGGAAATGATAGGAAAATCGTATCATCCGAATAGTTTTCATTATTTTCCAGAGGTATAGCGTTACCGAAATCGAAATGGCTATTCTGTTTCTCACTCAGATTATTGTTTCCTAATTTGTATTGAAACGAGGAGTATTTTTGCTTTTGGGATTTGGTTTTCTTATTTTCGTCATTAGTCTGATGGATGTTCTCGGTTGAAGTTTGCCTTTCAAGGCCATCAGTGTAATGAGTGTTCGAATAGTCGCTAATTTGAAGCCCCGAGCCCATTTCAACTTGCTTCGGAGTCAAGAGTTTTTCCAAAATAAAGGAACTTTTAGTGTCGAAAACTTCTACAGTTTCATTATCAGAGGAGTTGTTGAATGTTAAAATAGCATTTTCATCCCTTATGGTTTCATTCACAAATACGGTATCAATTAATGTTTCATTTGCGTCACTGTTATAATTTAAATTAGTTTCATTCACTTGGATGTAATCATTATTTTCGTTGTGGAATAAAGATAAATTTCCAAAGGCACCAGTATCAGAACTGTTCATTTCTCTAAAACTAAAATCACTTTTTACATTTTTCTTCAAATTCGAAGATGCTGTAGCTACAACTCCTAAAAAAGACGGTTCAGTAATTTCTTGCGAATTCCTTCCAGTACTTTCTAGGAACTTCGATGACGAATTTTTCTGCATTTTATCGTAGAAATAACTGTGATGAGATTCATTGATATTCTGGGCAGAGTTTTCCATTATTATTTTCTTGTGTTCAACAAGATATTGTGGGCTTCGACGTGCTGTTGGCATGGCGATAGGTTATTCTCTTCCAGTCTATGATGATATATTAAATTTGCAAAGCCTTTCTAAATCGCTCTATTCAAATCCTGGTAAGCATTTTAAGCGTGTTTCGGTTATCACAGACTTCTACTGGCAAACTATATCAACAAATAAAAAGTTAGATCCTAAAAGTTTTTCATCTGCAAAAGAATAATAGTTTATATGCAAATACAAAACATTTGAAAATATGAATTTGGTATATGCAATATTGACAGTATTTTACATAAGATAATATCATTAATTCCTTATTATTATCTTATTGAATAATCATTTGACACTATTTAAATCAGTGACAAGAAATTATCTATATTTGCATTGCCAAATATATTTTATAAATATGATTGCAAATAGAATAAATATACAATAACCGTTGGATGGAATATTTTTAATCTAAATTCAACAAAACCTTGGGTTGGATTTCCGATAATTAGAAGATAAATCTAAAATAAAAATCATTAAAGAAGTTGAAGTAAATGAGCTGAAATTAATGCAAATTGCCTCGGGTAAAACGATATCGAAAAACAATGAATCTTGAAATGACATCAGAGGATTCCCTCGTTAATGAGATTTCTTTCATTTCTTCTGTCAAATCAAAATGAAAATGAAAAAATATGAAGCCACAAAAATAAATATAATTAATTGTATTTTGCCGTCTAAAAACCACGAAATTTAATTTCTTCATTTATCTTGGGCAGGCGTTATCAAGTTTTAGTTTCTTCATAACTCATATTTCGGGTGCACTAGATAGTTTTCTATGATTAAAATCATAGAAAACTATGGTCATTGAGGGATAACAATGATGAAATTCATCACTTACAATCTTTTCTATAATTAAAACACATAAAACTACTTTACATTTCATAACTCAGGTCCCCCATTATTCGAGTGGTTCATAACTAAATCATTTCATAAATCAGGAGTTTTACTCTATATAAATTGAAATACGGAGAGGAACTGGAAGATTTCGGTCACCTCTCTATCTTCCACCTTCAACCCTTTCCCCATCCGTATTCTTTATCCTGTTTGCTCATGACAAAGTCTATAAATTGCAGAGCTCCACAGCGAGTGCTAACGCGTAAGTCCCTTTCAAGTTTAATCTCATAACTTGGGAGCGTTCTCTTACGAAGCTCTGAAAAAACTATAAAAAATTCCCTCCGATCCAATGATCTTCAGTGCTGAGTGGCATTTCATTAGATTCAATTCATGGAGGAGATGATTCAATATTGCGACTGTGATTCGTCATTGAAATGCTTCTTATCAAATTCATAAATGTGGAAAGTAGAAGAAATGACGCAAAGAAATTGTACGTTTTGAATGATTGAATGCTAAGGAAACTATGAAAATCAAATTTCTGGTATTTTATATTTAGCTACGAATATATTTATATAATGAACTTAATATCAGAGAAAAAAGTCTCTGTGGTGATATCGCAATTTTCGGAAAATCACAGTTTTATAATTTTCTATTATTTTAAAATCATAAAATTTATCGTCGTGTACCCAGACCAATTTTGAAATGCCTACGTCTTACAAGTATTTACAATAAGTAAAATTTTATTTATGGAAATGAGAAATTAGTTAAATGGGAAAAAAACATGGAATTATTTTTTCTTGCTGCATATGTTTATAATGACTAAAAATTATTACTCTGCTCATTATTATCAATCGAAAAAATATAAGATATTTATTGATATCTGTAAAAATATACATTCAATACTATTTCAAAGAGCTTTTTAATTAAAAGTTCGAAGAACAGAAGAAAACAAATATTTAGGAAGAACTTTTCCCACAAATGTTGTATCAGTACTGAAGTTGAAAATAACAAATCCTAAGTTGGACTCTTCACACACACACACTTTTGTCTCATCTCTGAAAAAAAGACATTTTAGAAATCTTTCCTCATTCTCAAGCTGCAAAGCTGCTCGTTTATTCTGATGGAAGTGTGCTAACGCATAATCAAGGACCTTTGACTAACATTAGCTGTCCCTTTTTTGCTTCTTTAGCCTCACTGGTGAATTCAAGATTTCAAGCCAGAGAGAAAGTCATAATTTGGGTACGTTTTCTAATATTCCGTACAATCTTGACTAGTTCGGTGGATGAGGGGTCTAATTGTTCAGCAGTAGATTCGAGGTTTGAAGATCGATTTTTTAAAGGTTTTCTGAAAATGTGAATTTGGGTTAAGACATAATTCGAATTATAGGAGAAACTAGTAGGATAACTTTCCTATGAAAAAGATATAAATTTTAAGATTTGTAACTTAGGCCATATCTCTACCAAATGCGTCATATACAATTGGAAATCACAATTTCGCATTTGTGTATATACCTAATGAATAAATTATGATGTGGACATAGAAGATTAAATATTGCTCCATCGTAATCTGTAGAAGTCCCGTCAATGACTTTTTTTTAGGAAATAGCCAGTAACAGACTTTTGGTGTGATGACAGAAAATTTTGTAGCGTTCATTCTGAATAATAATTATAGTTTGTATTATCAGCCATCTCCAGCCCACCATAACTATACAACCTAGAACGAAGAAACTGCACCGACGTTTCAATCGGTTTTGACCTTGGCTTTCGACCCGATCACTCCCAAAATCTAACCAAATGGTTCCTGAATAACGACCAATCGTCCAAACAATTTTCATCCAACTTGGTTAAATAGTTTTTGGGTAATTCGAATAATATGATTACCATTAATTTATGATAACAAGGTTACAAATAAAAATTTCCGATCAAATCATAAATTTCTGTTATTTTGCACAGTTCATAAAATTTGAAAAACTAATAGTAATAAGAATTCATGTTTTTTTTATATCAAATTCTAAAAATTGTTAATGATTTCTTTGTGTTGATCCAATAATATATGGAATAATTAAATAAAAATTTGATTTCCTGACGATGAACTTCATATAAAATCGAAAGGTTAGAGAAGAATGTGTCATTTTTAGTATGACTCTTGTTTTCCATTTGAGTCTCCAATTTATGTTACGAGGATTAAATAAATTGCTTTATTTTGAAGACTGCTGTGGAATAAATCAAACTGTTATTTGGACACCTTACAGAAAGAATGGATTATAAAACTATCAATTTATCGAGAATTCAATTCGAACATGGAGAGTTGAATCCGACCCTCCAACACAATCATCTATTAAATATACTTAAAAAGTCACATTGGAACAAACAGTGTATGAATTTCCATAGTTTACTAATTTTGCATTTCCATGATGAAATTTTACTAATTGTAATGTTTGTAGATATTTTAAAATTGGTCTGGGTACAGGAAGACAAATTGATTAAAATAGTAATAATATGAAATTTGAAAATTGTGATTTTTTTAAATTAACATATTGAACAATGATTCTTCTGTATTATAATTGATATATGTAGATTTGTATAATAATAAATTTTGGCTAAGTAATAGATTAATTCAAACAAATTTTTTTAATCACTACATGTAAGTATCTAAATATACTGGCAACATATACATATATATATATCTGATAATACAAATACATAAGTATAATGAGATCAATTTGGTCCCTCTGCAATAAATAAACTATACCGCAATAAGAATTAAAAAGGAAAAATGCTGATTGTTTAACATTATTTTAAAAAAAATCTTCTTGTCTACCATAATTAATGAAAGTAATTTGAACAAATTCATTTAATGATTATTCAACTATACAAATTGCAAACATGTATGTAAATAACCCAATATAGGATGTTATATATCAATCTCATTATGTATTAATTTAAATCCACTCCTGATAAAATATATCAGGCAATCCCTCTCTTTCAATCTTACTGTCAGCCAAACCTGCTACCGATTGCCCCATTCTTATACTGCTTTTACCCATTATCTTCAAGCGATGAGTTAAAATAGAAAATATTGTTTTTTTTATAGTTTTATTTTATCTTTTAATACATTTATCATTACTTTCAATAACGAGATATATATCAGATATATTTATTTTCACTAGATGGATTTTTAAATTTTATATTATTGAAGTAATAGTAAAATCGTGTATTTAGATTAAATAAACTTTTCTAAGGTTCCGAATACAGGAAGTGGCCGAAAATCCAATCCGACCTTTAAACATTTCATTTTAACCTATCATGTCATATATTAACTTTCATTAATTAAACCCGACGAAAATAAATAAATAAATTTCAAATTCTGAGTAAATAATTTTTAGTTGAAAGTTATGAATTTTAAAGTAATTAATTCTAGATAGAATTAATATGCCGTGAAGTTTGAGCTCTAGTGGGGGTGAAAATTCTATTATTAATACAGCGAGAAAGACTTATTCATATAACTGAATTGTAACCAAAATCAGACAAATATTTCATTCATGTCGAGTGTCAGAGAATTAAAAATATTAACGATGCAATTTCACATCACCGGATTAAAATCGTTACGTAATATAATAGTATTTATGTAATTGTAATATTTTATACATTTGTCATCAACAGCTTGATTGTTATTCAACATTTAATGAAAATATAAAAAAAAATAGTTAATTAATTTAACGAATTAATTACCTGACATGAAATATTTACAAATACAATCTCTGATTTTTATTTTACTGAGCAACATTAATTCCTTTCAACATAGTAAATAAATCATTCACATTTATATTCAAAATAGCTTGAAATATTGCATGCATGCATTATATTTTATGATGAAATAAACATATGTGATTTAAAAATTCAAATTCCTAGAACAATATTACTATAATATTTTAGATTTATTTTAATAATTGGATGCAAACGGAATGAACAAACATTAGTTATGTAAGGAATTTAAATGAAGAACACCGTCAGCTTTCCCAACCGTCAAACGAACGCGAATTCAATTAGTTGAAACTGAAGACAAGTTTTACTTTGTTAAATCAAGGTTCGTGTTTGTGTACCACAGTTCCCAATTTATCTCACACTCATCCCAATCTATTTCACCCCCCTCCTCCATCCCAATGTATTTTACTGCCCTCTCTTCCCACTCATTTAGGGTCCGTCTCTTATTCTTGTTTGCCCAATTGATGAGGGGCTTGCGACAGTTTGGCTCCAACTACCCAATAACACCCCTCATTATTTCCTATATATACTACACATAGTCACTAAAAGCTCTGCAAAATGAGATGATATTATTACAGCGAATAATAGTGTCAGCGATAATAATATGCCCAGTGTTTGGTAATTAATGGTATAAGTATCTAGCATGGACAATAATTAGTTTAATTATTTTGCCGTTGAGCAATCACTGAGTGCGTACTTTATTAAATGTAAATATAATTAAATTATAAACATAAGGAAACGTAATTTAACATATTTCAAGTGCAAGCAGATTCGCTTTGGAACCGTTTGATGAATTCATTGCGAGATGAAAAGCATTAAATCTTATTCAACATCCTGACTTGTGAATGTGAATAAAAATAAGGTCATTTTTTCTGGAAGAAAATAGCGAACTGCGTTCAACTCAGATTTTATTCTCATGGTTAAACAGTTTGCAGGCAATAATAGAATGTTTGCAGAGATATTAATTTGAACACAAAATATATATCTGTACAATTACATGATATTATAATTCTAACGTTTATAAGACATTTTTCCAGATATTATTTTCAAATTTAATCAGCTACATATTTAAACAGCTCCTCAGTCACTCGAATAGATTTGTATCAATCTTTAACGAATTATATACTGTGTATAAGCAATATCTATTTTCTATCGATCTAATGAAAATTATAGTAAGACTGTTACGGTATATAATTGTATACATATATCACACTCAATTTTATTTATAGTACCTATAAAGATAACCATCATGGCACATCATTATTGAAACTAGCTTTAAAATTCATGCTATTTATTCTTGGGTCAAATTTTATACACATTGAATGCTTTATGTATTGTATTGCAGTATGCATGTCTTGCTTTTCAGTACAGGCGTATAATTTTTATTAAATATGTATAGTTTTACAGTACTTATGTACTGCTTTACAGTAAATAATATACATATATAAACTGTATTCAAATTGAATTCTAAGATTTAATATGTTACCCATAGGAGTCATTATCACTGTATAACAGATATTTATTTACTTAATTGATTTTCCAACTGATTGCAGCTTTTTATCAGTTTATCAAGCTTCATTAGTGTACCAATACATACCCAAAAAAAGCACCAAAAATAAAAAATGTTTACATAATTGATTAAATGTGTTCGGCATGATTCACGCGGAATTGAATATCACAAAATATCAAACACTCCCAATCTGAAAGAAGAAGCATTGAAACCCTTTCACTGAAAATATTATAGGGAATTGCTGCGTTACAACCTCTCTCAGTGACTTCCACAGTGATACTGAAGCAGAATCTCTCAGCCTCCCAAAGTAATGCCGTTCTGGGAGATTTTTAGCGCAATTATCTCCCTCGGATTTCGTAATAAGAAAGTCCTTCCATTTTGAGTGAAATAGAAACCTCAAAAAGGAGTTTCAATTTTTGCAGACGAACATTTCTTGGTAAGTGTACAGCATTGTATTTTCTTTTAGCGTTTGAAAGCAATTGGGAAGTGAAAGCAAAACTTTTCTTCTTCTCATGTGAAATATATTTTAGGAACACTGTTAGTTTATGTTTCTTGTTAGCTCTAAATGGCAAGAAATGATATTTCACAGTTTTCACAAATAAAAAATAAGTTGTTAGGTTTCCAGACAGTTTGACGGCAGAGAAGAACTAACAAAGCGAAACTCTTACCACCTACCAGTAGATGACACAAGGAAATGGAAACTGGTGGGGAAAATACTCTTAACTTCAAGGACTGTTTTGGGAATGTTTTTTACGCCAAAGAACTATTCATACACCACCGACTCCTCTGCTAAATTTTCTATTTCTTCCTTCTTGTCAGCAATATTCAAATTTGTTCGGGACCTGAGAAAAGCGTTATTTCCTCTCGGGAAATTCAATGAAACCTGCAACTTCAGAACATTTTACTCGGATTGCCTTTATATTCCTAATGTTTTTCCCTCCATTCTGTAAAATTTTTCCTCATCCGATATTTTAGTGAATTCTCTTTGAGAATAATCTAATGAAAAGAAATTCATTTCGTCGTTAAATCTAATTTAGTTTCTTTGAAAGAATTATTTCTCTAAGTCGTAATTTAAATAGGTAATTTTTGTCGACACTATCTATAGGATTCATTTATGCTAATTAGAATCGTTATCCTGTTGAATTAAAGACCAAATATTCAAACATAAAATAGAAAAATCTTCGTGCCCTTTTTCCTAATCTGAAATAAGACGAAAGCTATTTTTCAGATAGAATTTATTTTGAATTAGAAAATCATTAAACATAATACGTAAGTAATGAATTAGATAATAAATAAAACTCTTTTTTCGTATATTGAATAATATAATAATAATAATAATAATCACTTCTAAATATCAAGCTTGATGTTATCTTATTTGTTCAACCCTAATTTGACTAACAAAATTTAAGAGGATTAGTTAGACAATCGGTATTTAGGAAACCAGCGGTTCGAATTATTCGATTTTTTGTCAGTTAATAGCTTTTATCATATTAATGTACTGTACAAAATTAAATTTACCCAAGATTGGTAGGAATAGTTTTATTATATTGATAGGAATAGTGTTAGTATATTGATAGGAATAGTGTTAGTATATTGATAGGAATAGTGTTAGTATATTGATAGGAATAGTGTTAGTATATTGATAGGAATAGTGTTTGTATATTGATAGGAATAGTGTTAGTATATTGATAGGAATAGTGTTAGTATATTGATAGGAATAGTGTTAGTATATTGATAGGAATAGTGTTTGTATATTGATAGGAATAGTGTTTGTATATTGATAGGAATAGTGTTAGTATATTGATAGGAATAGTGTTAGTATATTGATAGGAATAGTGTTAGTATATTGATAGGAATAGTGTTAGTATATTGATAGGAATAGTGTTAGCATATTGATAGGAATAGTGTTAGTATATTGATAGGAATAGTGTTAGTATATTGATAGGAATAGTGTTAGTATATTGATAGGAATAGTGTTAGTATATTGAATGAATTCGGTTTGTGGAGCTCAAACTCCACAGTCAGTTTTTTAAGGGTTAAATAACTACCTATCAGTAAATATAAACGCAGGTTAATGACCTTGTACAGTGGGGCTTCTCTATAGTGAACTCCTATATAGTGAATGTAGAGTCCTGATTAAGGAGAACCACCCCATATACTGAACGAATTTCTTTATTCTTCTATAAAAGGACAATAATATTTTTTTTACTTTTAACTATGTCCATCAGGTATCATGCTTAGAAATAATTATAAAAATTAAATAATTGTCATTGGATCGTTTTTCTTGTATGACCGAAGATATGAATCCAACCAATAATTCATAACTTACATAATTATATATTGTTATAGAAATAGGTGAAAGCATGAAACGAATAAACTGCTGATTATAACCATCTTGTCATAAGAGAGGCACAAAGAATACTTGCATGAATGTCCAAATGATTAGGCCGGTATGAACATTAAAACTGCTTTGGTAGTTAGTACACGATCGATATAGATTTAGTCTGATACGGAAAGGTCATATTATGTAATATAGCGTGAGAGGTAATTTGAAAGAATGTTCATATTCAAAGGTTTGGTAACGTCAATAAATTATCTACAATAAATCATGAAGCTCTATCATTTTTGCTAATGACAATGAAAGTAATTTTTAATTAAGTAAATTTAATTTACTACTAATTACAGAAATCTTATTTTCTATTTTTACTTAGCAATTACTTTCATCGAAATGATAATAAAACTTACAAGGGAAAACTTATATCATATAACAATAAATTATATATATTCTCACTCGTTATGTAATTATAGTAATTAATTATGTTTTCTAATTAGTACACTATAACCATCATAATTCAGTTCTATCATCTAATCTGGTAGGTTATTCATTTCAGTTTATTATTTTCATTTATTAAGTTAATTATTACGTGAAGTAAACCCAACATTAAGTGAAACTTTCTTGATGACCTTTGAATGTGACCTTTATTTCTAGTCCGACTGTTATAAGTACATATACATTTAAATAATATAATATTGTACCGTATCAAATGTTATAAATTACACACGTTATCATTTCTTCGCCTTTTTAAAGCTAATTATTTATCTTTACAATTACAGAATTTCTTACATTCAATAATAATTATAATTCTTTCACAAAGTTGGTTAATGATACTTATATTTTGATTTACTATTTTGTACATTATTAAGTATTTAGTTTTTCCATGAATTATATATATAACTGTAATTTAACCTTTCAAACCAATAGGCGACATAATTATGTCCCTTTCCGAGTAATAAATTTAGTCACCTTTTTTGAGATTTTTTCTGAACCCTAATGAGTTTGACGTGCGTTTTCTAAGTACTTTCTTTTTAAATTACTTTATATCTCTCATCCTTTAAATTTATCGGCCTTTTTTGACTTGGTTCCTACATATATAACAAATATATTTTTGTATTTAAAAATTTAAAAAAATATTTACGTATCAGCGTATATCAAGTAAATTGAGAAATTATTAATTGTGGTATGGTGACGTTTGGCATCGTAGAAATACAATTTGGTAGCCTCTGAACACACTACAGTCCACGTTTTCATGGAGTATACACAAATGAGTGAGCTGTTATTAGGTCACACTCCACCCAATCACAGTTCTGCTCTCTCAGTTGACAATGTCTTACATACCTATGTATTTATTTTTCCCTGTATGTTCAATATTTTTAATTATACACTAAACATTAGTTTAGTAAATTTACTAACAACTGGAAAAAATACAGTACCGTTTGTTTTTTAAATAAGACATATATTGAAACCTTCCGATACCTTCTGAATGTCAGAATCATTAGGGCTAATATACTTTCTTTACCCACATATTACAAGAATATCATAACAATTCTCGTATTTTCAGCTCATAATAATTTCGGGCTTAAAGCGTTAGTTATCTGTCATATCTAATGAATAAATGTAATGATTTTATGTCTCCGAGTTGAGTAATGCATGATAAATATAATGAGAGTCTGAGTCGATAAGATATTCTTTATGTTTACGTAAGTTATCTATTCGCTGGTGAAAAGAATTATGCAATATGATATAAACAACTAATATCATAAAAAAACATATGAAATTATTCGATATTACAGTGCTTACACAATGTTAATGCGTATTTATACATATTTAATTATTAATTACTATTTAAATAATTAAATTAATACATATTTAAGACATCAATAATTTAGAGAAATTGTTCACGAAATCTTGCATATATTACATATATAAGAATATTTTTAATTTAATTAATTCATGACGTCTCAACTTTGAGTGAAAAATTTAACATTTAGTTTGATGATTATATAAAACCTATTAACACATATTATCATTACTCTGTGAATTAATATTCTTCTATAACTTCCTAATAAAACTTTTAGATGAAAATAATAATGTTAATTCCCTTGTACTATTAATGTAAGATATTTAATCCAACGTCCTATCAATTAAAAATCGTACGAATTGATTACTGTAGACCCGTTTTTTCTTAAATATTTAGTAAGCCTTTATTCGATTACCGTGCTATAAAATTCCTTTTGATATTTTTTTACTTATATATATACATTTACTTAGTGTAAATGTATATATATAACATTTTACCCAATTTTATCCAGTCATATCGGGCTTATAAACAAAGATTATTCCCTGAATTTAAAGAAAATGTCCAAGGAATTAATCTTTCTTCCCTATTTTTTGTCAATTTACAAATATGTCTGAATATTGTTCATTGAAAGTGAATGAATTGAAAAGAAATCTTAACATTATCAAAATATCATCAACAACAACATAATTCATTTATGTTATAATTATTGAATAATATTATTATTGATATCTGCAGACCGATTTAAAAGTAAGTGAAATACTATTAGTAATCTCCGTAGACTGATTTAAAAGTAAGTGAATTACTATTATTAATCTCCGTAGACTGATTTTAAAGTAAGGAAAATATTTGTAGTAATCTCCGTAGACTGATTATAAAGTAAGTGAAATATCACTAATAATATCTGTAGACTGATTATAAACTATGTGAAATATTATTAATAATCTCTGTAGACCGATTATGAAGTAAGTCAAATATTATTAGTAATAACCGTAGACTGATTTGAAATTAAGTAAAATATTATTAGTAATCACCGTAGACTGATTATAAATTAAGTTAAATAAGAAGAGTAAAAATTAATAATTAAAGTAAGAATAATATTTATTGTACTTTCACTAGACCGTTACACAGAAGAATGTATAAACATTTTTTTCAATGTAAAAATAGTGTGTTTCAATTGAATTCTTATAATATAATATAATACTAAATTCATAAATATTTATATTATATGATATATATAAATTTGTTTATGATAAAACGAATTGAAGTTAATTGATTATTACGATGAAATGAAATATCCATGATTTCCCGAATTTCTCATTAAATTATTTTCTATTAGAATAAGAATGATTAATTCATATCAATATTATAAATATATCAGTCTATCCTGCAATGCAGATAAATTTTCTATGAAGTTGGGTCTGATAATCAAAAAAATTGAAAGCCTAACTATTGTATTTCATAGATACATTTCATAACTTTATTTTAAAAGGCAATCGCAACTGCCAAAACTTTTTCATGAGAGTTCATCATAATGCCGAAATTCGGTATTATGCAAATTTTCTTAACATAAATTTTCTTATGGGACGTCAAATTTTCGTGAACATAATGCAAATTTAATTTCAATTCGATAGGAGAAATTACGGTATTAAAATAATTTTTTTAATAAATTCATCAATGATTTGAAATCTTGCACCAAATAACCCAAAATTCGCATCTAACTCTTTTTCTGTGAATAGATATTGTATGAATGTTCTTCACCGTAAAATTTTGTCCCTAGTGGAATATTATTTGTTGTATTGACTGTAAATAGATATTATATGAATGTTCTTCACCGTAAGAGTTCATTCCTAGTGGAATATTATTTGTATTGACTGTAAATAGATATTGTATGAATGTTCTTCACCGTAAGAGTTCATCTCTAGTGGAATATTATTTGTATTGACTGTAAATAGATATTGTATGAATGTTCTTCACCGTAAGAGTTAGTCCCTAGTGGAAAATTATATATTTTGCTTTAATTAGAAAAATAAGAGATACTAAAACTTTTATATTTGTATACGCTTAGTTTTCTAATTTAACATTATATTTACAATCTACTTTTGATTTGAAAAAGAAAAAGAAAGTTTCAGTTTGTACTTAATTAAAATTCAATTAATTACACGATGAGAGAATTTTAATGTTTTAATTAAATCCACTATTATATGTTACTGGTAACAGAAATTTCTGCTATACTGAAATGTTTCTTCAGATATATACTTATTTCGGTATCATATTGGTGATTTGAAGTTATCAAGATAATATTGTATTATTACCTTCGCAGAATGCTGGAAGGTTATATCATTGACGTCATTTATTAATTAATTAATTTATCTATTTATTTATTTATCTATTTATTTATTTATCATCTTGTTATTCGTATAACTGAATAAGTATTGAATTAAACTGCCTAAAATTTGGAGAAACGATTGGTCAATGTTAAGTGACCTGCTGGTAGAATTTGGGAAAGGTCAAGGTCATGGTCACTTATAACTCAAAAAGTATTGTATCATATCGCATGAAACTTGGTGTGACGATTGGTCAATATACAGGAATTAATTTGTTAGATTTTAGGATCGATCAGGTCAAAGGTCAAAGATCAAGGTCAAGGCCATTAACAACTCAATAACTCAAAGATTATTCATCCAAATTGTCAGAAATTTGATGGGACAATTGGACAATGTCCAGGAACCATCTGGTGAATTTTGGGAGCGATCTGGTCAAAGGTTAAGGTCAAGGTCATTTATATCTCAATAACTCAAAAAGGATTGAACCATATTGCATGAAACTTGGTGGGACCAATAATCACTATCAAGTCACCAATTTATCAGATTTTGTTTGCAAAGAGATGAGCGGCGGCGAAGGTATGCACTCTACCGAGTGCACGTAATCTAGTTCCACTATATTTTAAATAGATACCCTATAGATTAATTAAATTAAAATTTAAACTAAATCTTGTACCTTTATTAATATTTTCACAGTAAAGCTTTCCCAAACTGAATTTATTTAAAAAAAAAACGAGTTATTTCGGTATGAATTTTGATAGCTTTTAACCGAAAAAAATAACTTCTTCGCATAATTTTCATCAAACCCAACAGTATGAATTGGTAAAAAAAACTGCCAAAGGATCAGTAAAAGAGAATGAATATAGCAATTGTTTTAATAACTCCTTATCAATCATTAGAATGTATCAAATTCAACATTATTATTGGAGAGTACTTCTCTCCGTTACCAATTGTTACTCGTCCAGACTGCTAAATATTTAAAGCTATATAACAAGCAAGCACCAGAAGAAGCCAATCTTATGATACAACACGTTATAAGGGTATAGCTCTAACTTGCAACGCATCATTATGCACTCAATTTTGTCTTTTTGTGGAGAAACAACAAAATGAAAATATAATTCGCGTCACAACAATTAACAGAACCTTACTCATAAGTTGATAGAGTTTATCATTATTATATTATAGTTAGTTAATGAATAAACCTTAGTAAACTATACGTATATTTAAATACTATTTTTCAAAGAAGGGAATATTATAAAGCATATATACCGTACCTCAGCTTCATAGTCTACACTATCGAACTATCTTACTGTAACTAATTTACCTAAAATATATCTTTACAGAGCGTATTTGAAAGTTCAAAAGTCACCAGGAAAATGGCGACCTCCTTAGTTGATTCGATGATACTTAGTACAGGCTTTTGAAAACCCATCCGACCCTAAAACCACTTCTGGAAACGTGTTGCCAACACGTTTATTCCTTATCTTGATAGTAGTTACAACATTACCTCGTTCAGTATATACTAATATAGCATATTGTTAATATATTTTCAGTGAGGAAACACAGTTGTGTTTCTAAATTTATAAAAAATATAATTCTTTGTCGGAATTCATCTGAAAGTGGAGTGAAATTTTCCCTAGAATACATCACGGATTTAAATCAAATGTTGTATAGTTTAATTTAGTCAAACTTTACATACCATATAAGTATAAACTTCAATACATTTCCCTTATTATAGATTTTGAATAGAGATTAGAATTAATTCAGGCCCTTAATTTGTTTGTACGTATAAATACAAAATGTTTTCAGTATACATATGAATAAAGTGAGATTCTTGGGTAATTTTTTGTATTTTGGTGTTTCCATTGCGTAGGATAAACAATTGAATTGAAAATAAATTACCACTCCGATTCATTAAATTAACTAACATTTTCTGAGAGAGACCATTCGAAAAAATCTAAGAGGAAAACATAAATAAACTTAAAATTTGAAGCTAATTTTGAATTCAAATTTGACTTGAGTCTAAGAAATTTGTGTTGAGACTTATGGTAATGAAGTCCGGATGCCAAGTTTAAATACACAGTAAGCTCATAGTTTTTTCTAGTCTAAATATTATTTGAAAAGTACACAATATATCGTTTATGACATTGTATAAAAAGACATTCAATACAGCTGACACTTCATATTTACAGTTTCCTAATTACCTCCAAAACTCATGGACCGTCTTAACTGATGAACTACGATAACAGCGTCGATTATATATCAGTTCTGTAGATTACTTATGTACTAACTTCCCTCTACGTTTTCGGTACAAAATCTACTTCAACCAACAATTTGAGCAAAAAATGTAATGCAGATTTTTATTTTGTAATCTGTGAAGCTACAACTAATTTAGAAGAGAATTTAGTGATCTAGGGTGTATAACTTTGGAATAGCTTTGTTCTAATCAAGATAAGATATTTACTATTTTCCCTAATTAAATAAATAGCTACAAATAACAGAATCAGGAATTCAAAATTTACCATTCAATTTCGTCTTACTGGAAAATAACTTTTTCTAAAAGGTCTGTTT
Organism: Caprella mutica; assembly: GCA_947561585.1. Lineage (NCBI taxonomy): Eukaryota > Metazoa > Arthropoda > Malacostraca > Amphipoda > Caprellidae > Caprella > Caprella mutica. The sequence continues at coordinate 85,620 of CANNZV010001469.1, read as the reverse complement.
TGTAAACGAAGGTTAAATTCAAGTAGAAACTTATAAAAAAATCACTCGTTTAGGTTAGTAGAAATTAATATCAAGTTTAAGAAGCTAGTTGAATGTTCAGTATTACTATGAATAACTACGAAAATTTTCACTTAGTGAAGGAAAAACTATCTAATATGAACCCTATTATTAACCTGGTTTCTTTGCGTATTTTATGTACAGTTACTGAGCAATGATGACTTTGTTTCCTATAAAATATGATAGCGTATTTTTTTCACTTTTCTGTTAGTATCTATCCAATAAAAATGGATTTTACGCAGTAGCGCGATTCTAAGATTCAAACACAACTACCAGAAACAATTCACAATTTCTAAATGAGGCAATACACTGTTCTCCAAAATTAGTTTAATTAAGTTTGATATATCATTATATTCAAACAACTACCATATACAAATTATTATAGTGATATCAGTATACTAAAACTCGTTTGCTAACTAAAATTAGATATTATGTTAGACAGACGACTCCATTCTATCTTCTCCATCGAAAGAATTGGCAGAAGTGTTCTGAATCTTATCCTCTGATAAATTGTTTAGTTTCTGATTATTTGGTGACTTCTCAATATCGAGGCCAGGAGAGCCCGAGCAGTTTCTGGACATTGGGGACGTGGATTGAGCATCAGCAATTACGTTCAGATTATCCTCATTGTTCATATCAACCATTGAAGTTAGAGAAGTTGTTTCAAAAGTAGTCCCAGAAGGAGGAGAGCTGGCGTAGGAGGCGGGTGGCGCAATAGGAGTTGTAAGAGGATCCTGTAGAATAATGCAATTGTTTCATAAGCAAGCTGAGCATTAGAATATGGGTCACTCAATAGATGCCTTAAGATGGTTTACTCACAATAAACAAACTGCTTTTGCGTCCCAAAGTAGCTGTATTGATATTAACGACAGCGTGGTTCGACCGATTCGTCTGTGATTTTGGATGAGGAAGAGTTTGTGTACTTCCTGCTCCCATAGACACTAAACTACTGCGACTTCCTGAATGCATATGTTTGGGTTTATGTTGATGTTGCTGGTTGTTATGCTTATTATCATGGTTGTGGTAGACTTGGTGGGTATGTTGTGGATGGCTGTTGCGATGATTAGATTCGTGGTGGTGATGCACGTGGTGTGGGTGGTTGTTTAAAGGATTGACAGAAATCTGAGCAACCGGAGGATGTTGGCTATTAGGATTTTTAGCAGAAGTCAATAAATGAGCATTGGCGTACGCAACAGCTGATCCAGTTGGAGTGGAAAACATTGGACGTTCTGGTAAAGAATGTTGGTGAGACATTTTCTGTTGAGCATTAGCAGGAATATTATAATTATGTTGTAGGCTATGGGTATGTTGTAGACGGAATTGATTTGGAGGAAGCTGTCCGTGTTCATTTATCTTGGGTGTAAAACTTTGGAAGAGAACAGCGTTATTTGGTGGCTGGAATGTACTAGTATTTGGTGGGATTTGTTGCTGGCTTTGTGGAAGTGGTGATATCACTCGGACAGAAGGAGATGTCGCTTCTACAATATTCGGACTCATGATTGTCGGACTCATTACGTGTGATGAAGGGGTGATAGGGTGGACGGACATGGTGTAGTTCAGTGGAGTGTGGTGCATTACATGTGGATTGGTACTATACGATGGGGAATTTGACGGTATCATCTGATTTTGTGAATTCAACTGCATTTGTTGTTGGTCGCTCAGGCCAGAGTGAAGGTAGTGAGCTGATGCAGAGTCTTGGTTATTAACATAAATGTGTGCGACAGACGAGGGGGTGCACCTAACGTCTTGATGAATGCTCACTGAGGAAGCGGATGGATTCATAGTAATCATTTCACCGTAAAGAGTCGAAACATCTGCAACCACAGATGAATGTTGTTCATCACCGCAGTCTGTTCTGCTTCCTGCAATATTTTATCAAATATTAGTAATCATGATGTACTGAAAATGTTTCATTGATGCTATCACATCGTCTATAATTAAAAGTAGTATTTACCCCTTGATTCGGGAATGACATCAGGATCTCTTTCATCGCCTTCCTGACGTCCAGTTGAACTGTCATCTTTCTTCAAGATGTGCATTCTTGAATCTTCTTGATTCATGGAGCTTATACCTCCGTTCATATGCGGTCGTTTGCCCATAACCACGGCAACTATTACTAAAAACACCACGACTATTCCACCTATCACACCTAGTATGATAGGGAGTGATGGGTAGAGCTCCATAGTAGATGGTAGTTCATTTGCCTCCAATAAACCTGTTTAAAATGATAGTATTAGTTTGGATACTTCTCGGGATTTGACATGTTCGGTGAAGGTAGGCTCTAAGCCACATTATAGCATTTTTAAAAAGTATTTAAACTTTTTTGATCGTCTTTTGCTGGTTTACAGTTTTAAAAAAGACGAATAAGGATCCTTTACCTATAGTAGCATGAAATACCAATGGAATGCTGAAGATATTCAAAATTTGTTTCCTAAGAAAAACTTCCTTTTCCAATATCTGTGGCTTAAGCCATTCCTCCACGTAACACGTGATATATCATCTAATAATGCTCTGTAAAGTCCTCACTTGTTTGTTTCTCAGCAGCATCTCCATGCGTGAGAGCATTCAAAACAATGCTTTTAGATCTCCCTTTACTGTTCGTTGCATATAGCTTTATCATGAGAATTTGACCGGAATGCAAACCTCTCACGATGAAGGAAGGAGAAGTCTGCGTCAGATTGGACTGCAAATAAGAGAGAGAGAGTTAATTTGTTAAGAAAAGAGGCTTTTTTTATTAAATTATTACCTGTACTTCAATTAGAGTTTCAAAGATTTGTTTGTTAATTAATGATTGGTTTCATATAGTGTCTATTGTTATATTAAAATTTATTTTTGACCATAAAATAAAGTGTTTAAAATATTTAACAAACTCCCATGCCTTTAATTATTTCAATTGTTTCCAAGGGAATTTTGATTTCCATTTTTCTAGTAAAAGGTGTTCCATATAAATAATCTATTATTAGTTCCATAATTTTATTTACTTAATAGAAGAAAAGAATGATTTTCAATTGTTCATCACAATTTGTACAATTACTTCTTCTATCTTACCTAACCTAACTTCCTGTTGTATAATTTAATAAATTTACCATTAAATATCAATATAAATAAATAAATTCAACTCGCAACGAAGTAAAAGCTCTCTCACGAATGAAAACCAATGACAGTTTGTGGAAAAAAGAAATTGCCTTCAAATTTACGGGTTCACATTCCACTGATTTAAATGGTAAAGCTCCCAACATTAAAGTAAGTTTTTAATAGCCTACACAATTCCGATATAGTTGGATGGGTCTAAACTTTTAACTACATTGCTGGCACTTGCCTCTGGGAATAACATAAGCCATGACTATTAAGCGCAACGCTCATTCTGGTGAAACAACCTGAAAAAATTACTCTAAACAAATTAAATCGGAATTGAATTATGCATGACCAATAATTTAAAAAGAAATTTGATACTTTTATTTTGAAAATTAGAGAATTCAGTTATAATTGAAAGCTAGCATCATGTTCTGATATTAATTTAAACAAACAAAATCGAAATTGAATCATACATGAAGTATATTCCAGAATTTAAGCAGAAATTTTGTATTTTTACATATTGAAAGTTTCAGTTATAATTGAGATACGAGCTAGCATCATGTTCTGCTATTTCATATGAGAAATATTCGTTCGAATGAAAAGAAATGGTTCAGTGAAGAATGTCCCAAAGGAGGAAGAACCTGACATTTTATTATGAGATTTGGGACAAAGCCAACGTTTACTTACTACACCAAATAAATATGATGTAGCTATGCTACACAGATTCTGAATTTGAAATATTACATGAGAATTGAAATTGGTCCTTGTGTAATCATTATGATTATTATTTTTGATTTAAAAGAAACTTAGGATAAGTTCTAAGTTATCGAACAGTTCCACATTTTCGGACAAGTAAGAAAAAAGCATAATATTAGTATAATAAAACTATCATTTTAATTGGTAAACATGTAGGAATCATGGATACCAATTGAAATAAAAGTTATATGATAATTTTTTTATTCTCTTACATGCCCGAATATATGGAACCATCTCAACTCGGAACTTACTTTATGTACCTACATCTTCTTACATTTCTCCCAAATCACAGATTATTTATTCCAATGTATTGTAAACAGAATGTGTGCTATTGTGAATTCCAAGTGAAAATAAACCCACGGCAATCCATAAATTAAGCCAGCGGAATCGGGGTAAATAACGTTTTTCCATTAGCATGCATGACATAGTCGGGAGGCGTGATAGGGGAATTTATTCAACAGTTTTGTGCGAAATGGAATGGGTGGGAGGTCAGGTATCGGTTTCAGATTCGACTTCAATAAAAAACGATTCCCCACAATAGAGAATGTTTCCAAAATTTCATTCCAATAATTCGATAATTGCTTTGTCAGTATACTGGAACTGGATAATCTCTTGTGTTGTTAATCAATGTTTGTTTATCATTCTATCAGATAGGAAGACGTTGGCTATTTGATTGAAGTCGGAATTAAAAGGTTGATAATTGTACATATTTAATTAGTCATCATATTTGTTTCCTATTTCTTCAGTATAGTAAGAATTTAATTAAGAAAAGTTTAACAAAAATTATTCGTTTCATCTTATATCTTATTATACTCTTAATGATAATGGAAGAATATGTTTACTCTTTCGAATAATATTCTTTAAATTGAAACTGATTATCCCTGAGCTTTTATAGCTTTCACCATTCACATATTTCATCTGCTAAACATATATTCTGTCAACAGCTAGTAATTCATATTATTGAATGCTGTGTAGAATATCCTTACTATTTCTTTATTCTTAAATGTTATCTTCAGGCTTCGAGGAAAAATTAAGTTTATTACATAATATAGTAGAACTAAGGCCGCTCCTATACCTTCTTTTTAATTAAAGTGACACTTTTCAGAGAGCCCTATCTATTTTAGAGTAAGCTACGCCTATCTACTGTCTTGGGAACGTTAGTGTCAGTGTTTATACGAACCAGCTCAGTTCGTTTTCAATACATAATGTTTTTGTGCACCCTCAGCTGATGCCATTCATTGAAAAATACACCATGTAAAGTAGGAGAACAAAGATATCCGAAATTACATCCATTGAATGGTTTAAAATAACTAATACAAATTTTAAGGTTGAAACCACGATTGATATAAAACAAATTGCGTCGCTAATTATTATGAAGAACTTAAATGTTATAATTTCCAGCAAAAATAAATATTACGAAATCTTATGAAAAAAAGGAATTTAATAGTTGAAAACCAATGAGTTTGACTATCAGAATGTATCGGAAAGTTCGACTATCATGTTTAAAAAATACATATCTTATTTTAAACCTACGATACTGTATTTTTTATTATGTTAAACTAATGTGTACCAAATTTCAAGTAAAAATATTGAACATAAAAGGAGAAATAAATAAATAGGTACGTAAGACATTGGCAACTGAGAGTGCAGAGCTGTGATTGGGTGGAATGTGACCCAATCACAGCTCGCGTATGTGTGTGTACTCCATGAAAACGTGGACTGTTGTGTGCTTAGAGGCTACCAAGTTTTATTTCTATTCCCTAATTTTCGCGATTTACGCCGATAACTGAATATTTTTGATTTTTAAATACAAAAATATATTTGGTATTTATGTGGGAACAGAGTCAAGAAAGGCCAATAAATTTAAAGAAATAACATGAAAGGATGTGCCTAGAAAACACACGTCAAACTCATTAGGGTTAAAATCTATAGAAAACTGTATCATGTAATATATTTTTTAAAGGTATTTGATACCAGTCTGAACCAATAATAGAAACCCAAATATAACGTAGATAAAAAGATTTTATTGCCTTTTCATTTTCTGTTCGTGTTCAATAAGCAACCAAACAATGGATATTTGTTAAAGTTTTAATTGAACACTTAAAGTAAAATGAGATTATTTTGATAAATTTCTCTTGTTTTTGTGTTACAAACTAAAATATTTAACATTAAATATAGACTCCGATCAAAATTGGACGATTTAAAAAATGTTTGATTTAAACCATTAATGCATCCATTGTGGAGAACATTAGAAAAAAACATCAAATTATGAGTCTATATACTGTAGTCCATATAATCACATTCTAGCAATAAAAAGCGTAACAATAAAATAGGCTATGCGACATAATTATTAAAGATTTTGATTCATCCCAATTCTACCCAAATGGTATTTGACCATGAAAAAATTATATTAAAAGTGATTTTTTTAATATATTGTAATCTATCTAATATGGATCTATGAAAAAATAACATACAATACGTATTGGGCGTTGAAGTGCTAATATATTTCATGAAGGTGTTCATTGAGCATACCTTTAGTTTATTGTCTGTAGTTTCGAAGACCTCCATGACGAAGCTCTGGGGCAGGCCCCCATTGTCCCCATGGTGGCAGTGCACCCTCACGGAGTCCAGACCATCGTTAGTCACCGAGCAGTTGTGGAGTGGATCGGGGGGAGCTGGAGAAGGGAATGATTACCACATAAATAGAGAAGTGACTAGGAGTAATATTGGAGCATCAGAACAAACTATGTGTGACGTCACACAGAGTTGTTTCCATTTGTATATAAATAAAAAAAAAGTGATATTTTAAGTTAAAAGTGCATTTCTATAGAAATTAACTCAAATGAAATCGTGTTTTTATCGACCTCTATTCACTTTTAATGCTCCACTAATAATACTTGTAACATTTAACAGTACTTTTTGTGACGTCATTTGTTTACATCGTTTCTGAAGAACGGATCAAGTTCATCGTCAATGAATTCGAAACTTAGTAAACTTCTCTATTTATTTCGATGCCATTTCATGTCGTCAGTGATATTCTTAAGATCTATGATTTTAAAAGCATATTGTCACAACCCTGTTACTGAACAATATAGTAATATTGAAACTGAATAGTGAAATAAGTGAAGAGTTATATTTATATTACATTAAATTAGTTTATTGTTTAATAGGTAAAATGAATTGAAATTGTTTGTTATATTCTGAGTCGTATTTCCATTCGTTGGAGAACAGAGACAAAAGATTCAACACGGGAATATCAGTTTCTTGGATGATGAATATGATATTCATGGTAGTCGTATCAATTAAATTATTAAATATTATATTCGTCAATTGTCATATAATATGCATATAATAATACTCCTATCGCTATATGAAGTTGACACTTATTGTAACAACCACTTTCCGACTACGGTGAGCCTAATTAGGTTTCCCATTACTACAACGGTAAACAGTAGAAATCCTTTATAATGAACTACGGTGTAGTTTATGAGTTAGAATGTAGCCTCTGTAGTGACCAAGTTTTCCTTAGTCTACCATGAAAGGCCATCAGTTTTAGAAAACTAGAGGCTATTTTTCAGAAAATCTGTTCACTATTCAGGCTACATCCTAACTCATTCACTATAGAGGAGTTCTACCGTAGTCCTGTATACTGACCAGCAGGGAAGACAGTGTAGAAGCAAGGATCACTCTGCTTGCCGATGGAATTAAAGGACTGGCAGATGAGTAAACCGTAGTCATGTTGATTAGACTCAGGAGTGTAGTTCAGCTGTAAGAAAAAACAAACATTTCATCTTACGTTTGAAATGCGACAACCATTGACTGATAGAGGTACCTATTATTCAGCAATAAAAACATTATTTAATTACGTTATATTCCATTTAAGCGTATTAAAACCTCATAATTTCAGAGCTATCGAAACAATCCAATCGGTATATTTACGGAATCGAAGATAAGGTTAAATCTATACAAATAGAACGGTAGTGAAATGATAGATTCAAGGGCTTCTGTAGAATTTGGATATAAATCTATATTTAATTCCTATGTAACTTCTAATTCAATTAGTTCAATATATAACTTCAATATCTTCCTCTAAGTCTTACTCTTGAGATACAAAATGAAACAGAAAAGGTGGAAGAAAAGAGAGTTTTGGCGGACTATCCAGTGGCCATTAGTGAAATTAGATATCTTTATATGGAATGGTTTGTGCTAATTCAAGTGATTAGAAAGTGCTACGGATTTTATGGAGTCGCTTCCAATCCAGAGGAAATCTGTACCAAGATTTCTTGAGACCTCTTGACTATAGTATGTATTCTGGATGGCTGGTTTCAATTACTTTTATAGACGTGTTACCACAATGATCTGCTGTGAACGCTCTCTGGAATAGTGAATCTAGTCTCCCTTTGGCTGAATGATAAGTAAGTGAATTGGTATTCTATGTACAGTGAAACTCCTGAGTTATGAAGTTCTGAGTTATGAAGTACTGAGTTATGAAGTACTGAGTTATGAAGTACTGAGTTATGAAGTCCTGAGTTATGAAGTACTGAGTTATGGAGTTCTGAGTTATGAAGTTCTGAGTTATGAAGTACTGAGTTATGAAGTTCTGAGTTATGAAGTTCTGAGTTATGAAGTTCTGAGTTCTGAAGTACTGAGTTATGAAGTACTGAGTTATGAAGTACTGAGTTATGAAGTCCTGAGTTATGAAGCACTCGAGTAATGAAGAACCAGAATTATCAGATGCTCCTGAGTTATGAAGTATTTCCTATGTTCAAATTATAGAAAATGATATAGTTATACATCAATCCCCATTGTTTTCTTTGATTTATTTCACAGAAAACTATCTAGTGTACCTGGTATATGAAGTGGCTTTGAGTTATGAAGGAACCAACAGGTTTCCCTGTATATCAAATTAAAGAAAATTTACGAGTGCTCGGTTTATCAGTGCGCATGAATACCGAACCGCTGGCACTGATAACGAACTTTATCACACACATCAACTTAGATATTGACTTGGGTAAACAGGAAAGTTTTTGAGAAGTGCCACATTAAATTGAAACGATCTAATTTAATGGTGTTCGAAGTACGCAGTTATTTTTGTTCACGGCACAATAAATAGTCAGCAACTTTGGACTGTCGTGAGAGGCAATTTAATTTTGTCAGCGACACAATTTACCGTCAACATTAGTGGCCTGAAGTATTGGCTGGACATATTTAGGGAATCTGAGGAAGTTTGAAGGGTCAGGTGATGAAGTAGGAGATTTTGAAATCCTGAATCTCGCTGAGTGGTTCGATTAACTAACTATACACGTGTGAGGTTTCTAAACAAATGATTCACCCTTTCCTAGCTTAACCAATAGAACTGGCACTCGTAGAGCGCATACCTTGGCTACCGCTACATATTTATTCATTTTGACCTTTTTGTGACCTTGATCACTTTCAATGACCAATTGTACCACCAAATTTCAAGCAACTTTTTTGAGTTATTGAGATTTGAATTTCCTTGTCATTTCACTTGATCGTTTCCAAAATTTGAAAGAATGGTTAATAGATAGTGACCATTCCACCTACCAAATTTCAACCAATTTGGTTTAAAAACTTTTTGTGTTATGCGAATAGCAAGATTTCCGATAAATACTGATTAAAACATTACCTTCCACATGGCAATTATCGTCCAAAGTTTAACTAATATATTATTGTCATTATATCATATTACTTACCATACTGACTGTGCCATTGTTCACAAAGTTATCCTCAGGCAGCCTCTTCACCTCTCCTGTTTTGTTGAAGGTCCAGGAGAAGCTGACATCATTTCCAGGGTTTGCGTCGACTTCACAGAGAATGGTGGCTCTCTCGCCAATAGAGACACCATAGTGCCATTTCTGGGCTGTCTTGCAAATGGGTCGATCTGAAGGGAGATATGAACTAACTCTTGATTTCATTCCTTGAAAATGTGTATTGGAAATGAACGTCATTGCATTTATACTTTGTAATTAGGGATATAAAATTTAAAGATAAAATTCTAGAAGCATTTTTGTTTTTTCAAGCAATCATTTTGAATGCAAATATCAAGAAATGTTTACTGAGTTAATGCAGATGTGCATAAATACGAGCCAATCTTTCTTTTTTGGCAAGAAGCAAATAATAAGATTTCATTCATTTTGCGTCATATTGTCAAGATATATTTGAGTCATTAAGAAAATATGAAATATTTTCCTGTCAAACTTAAATTTAGAAAGCGCTTTGTTCATCAGCTATGATTTACATTGAAAAATGTTACTGCAATGGATTCTAATTCACTTCATCATTTTTTTTTTTCGGAGAAAAAAGAAAAGCTAGAGAAATGTAACATAAATTATAAAAAAAAGATATCGATATTACGTGGGGATGATATATACATATAATGAATTATTATACTATTTATATATTTGATTAATTTTATTTTTAGGGGCATACTAGAATATTAGTATATCATTATAACGTTTATATTGATTTACTTACATTTTACGTCTAAATGGTACGGTAGCGACGATCCAGTTCCTTCACTGTTAGACGCTTTACAAGTATAGTCCCCTTTACTCTGACGTCCAACACTACGTACAGTTAGACTAACGTTACTCATTTTAACACCTCCCGTACCGGACACGGAACTGGTACGACTGGAATTCGGATGCAGATGGACGTTCTGGAAAAAAAAGATATGTTACAAGATTCAGAAAAATAGTAAAATTTATGCTATGTCCAGTAGAATCGTCACAATTGTTTTACACTGAGAAAAAAATTGCGAGTCAGCCTGACTAGTCACTTGAGTCAATGCTGACAAAACTCCAATATTGAAGTCTTTTTTTTCTTGATTGACATGAGTCAATCTGACTATGAATTAGGAGTCAATATGACTTTTGTTGTTTTAGATTAAAATATTAGGATGAGTCAAATTGAATCAACTTTTTTAAGCCGGTTTTGGTACAAACTGAAGACTCAATTTTTGAGTCAATTTGACTCGTACATTTTCAGTGTACATTTATCTTGAGAAAGAGGGAAATGCCAGTAGATTCTCTGCTACAGTCGGTCAAGCATAGACTCTTTATTCTCAGTATTTCATTAGCCTACTCTAGCAGTCTGCTGAAGTTATTTGGTAGTTAATTAAAGACCTGAAAATAGGACCTCACGCTCCGATAATAGTCTGCAGGAGAAAGCTCCTTATTGTGCAGTAGCTATTTATATTCCGGAGCATCTTTGCAGCTATTCTTCAATATTTTTACAACTATGACTACAATTAAACTGAATTGATAGTATTTATTAACGTACAGTAATTTTTGCACATATATTAGTTATTTTTATAATATTAAAATTTTCAAAGCAATATTCTCTAAGCTATCCGAATCATTTTCTTATAATTCTAACCGTTTAAATACGTTAAATCTTTTCACGTATTCTTCGTTTTTGACTCACGTTATGGTACCAATGGACTGAGGTTGGAGGGGGCGAGGCTCGGATTGAACATGTGAAATATACGTCAGCTCCTTCCTGAATTCTATGACGATTCAATCTTGGATTCAATGAAATTGACACCACCGGAATATCTGAAAATCGAATGATATCATATTCGGTTGGAGAACATCATTGTTTATCAATAATTCATAGTGGTATGTTTGTTTGCTAAGAACTATCGCTTACTAACATTTGACATCCAGTTTGACCATATCGCGCACATCTCCTTCAAGTAGTCCAGGTGTTTCTCCTTTGCATGTCAGAAGCCTACCTTGATCATCATCTCGAGGTGTGAAATCGAAAGAACTTTCTGTCACATTGCCATCGTATCTAGGAGAAAAAGAATGAATAAATAGCTGCTATTTTAATAATGACACGTCGCATTTCTCTTCATCTAGCAACTCACAGTGACCGCTGTCCTCGTTCTGGTATTTCTCTTCCATCCAACAAGAGAGAAATCATGGGAGTGGGACGTGCGCCTGTTACTCTGCATGTAATTTCCAACGGAACATTTGCACTCACGGGACCACTTATTCCAGACAGAGTAATGGAAATTGGGGGCACTGGAATGAAATGAAAAATAAGAGAAATAGAAATGCAGGTTTTGTTAGAGAAAAAAGAGCACACGAGTTCTGCTAGTAACTGAGTATTTATTCTCCAATTTTTATCGACTGATAGAACTCACAGGTCATATCGACGGTAACAGCTGCTGTAATTGGAACTGCCAAGTCACTATTGGCAGCATTGCAAGCGAAACTCTGATGAAGATGATGTCTCTGCAGTGATGGTATTGTCATGGTGTTGACTACCGAAAAGGGGGTGTTCCCGGGATGATTTGATTGTTTGCCCCTCAGTTCTTGGAATCCTCCTTCCCATGTCAGCTTAGGGGCTGGGCGACCTTTGAATGCAAATAGTCATTGATAAACGAAATTAAAAAGTATTGTATTTACATAGCTAAGATTTATCTCGGAGATTTTATAAAAAAAAACAGATAATAGGAAAACTCAAAAAAACGAGTTAATTTTTACTGAATGTATATATACAATAATCATAAAATATTAAGAATTCAGTTATAATATAACAATAATATCGTATTCAAGCTATAAATTTTAAAATGATATTCTTCTATGTATGTCAAATATATTTCAGGGGATATGCTCAATGACGTGTATTAATCTGCAACTTATTTTAACGGCTTCAACAATATTCCAAAATAATATTTAGACTATTCATTAGTTAAAAGTTAATAATTTATTGAACATATTTAGATATAAACACAGATTAAAGAACTACTTCTATTGTTCTAAACGTTATAAAGTCCGTCCAGCACAAGCTCCGATTTCGATAAATTGAGCGACGAACTAAAACAAAAAATAAAATACACGTCCAAGCTTGAAAAGCCGCCTAAAATAGTTCTAGCAAAGGAAGAAATATAGGAGCAATAATTGAGCGTTGTTAGTTCGTTTGAAGTATTAAAGAAAACTGTAAACATTACAACTAAACAAAGTGGACGGTTTGACATTCGCAGTGAAAAAGTAAAAGGTCTTTTTATAAGCTACACTCAAATGGCAGCTTTCAAGTCAATTTAAGAGTTTGCGAGTAAGACTTTCAGCAGAAGAGTCTGGCTGACATTGCGCCTTGGTCTGTAAGTGGGTCTCTATTTCTTCTTTCAGTGAGGCTCTCAAAGCCAAGGGTCTGCAAATTGTATAAATTTGCTTCTGGGGAGTGCTCTGCAAAGAGCTTTTTTATTATATTTCTATTTGTAGTGAGTGAAGGAATGCTTTTGTGAGCGAGCACCACGTCGAAATGAACATATGTACTATTGTAGCTCTCGAGTTAGGAGATTTCGAAAAAAAAAATACTTTGAAAACCCGAACAAATATGACGGGGGAAATGAAAATGATTTGCATATGATAATCTTTAAAGTAGAATGTTCATTATTAATTCATTCTTTGCATTGGTATAGTTCCTTTTAAGAAGAGTAGTTTATGATAACCTCCGTACACGGAAAGTGGGCGTTAGCTTATGTCACGTAATAATCTGACCTTTTGAACTTGCTGATTGAATGTTGTCATCCACTTTCAGATTACTGTGAGTGCAATAAGATGACCAAGTATTGCGACGATAACTTACATATCTTCCACAAATATCACAGATAAATGGCAAGCTAGTTATTAGCCCAATATTTCTGCGAGATTAACGATAAAAAATAGTAGTGTAGGAGCGGCAGCAACAACGACGTTTGTAAACGGAGAACCTTCATCAACTTCATAAATTACGACTATTTTTTATCAAAGAATACTGATGCAGAGTTTAGGCCATGATATAGAAGGTTGAGCGATAAAAAAACCGTCACCATGCTGCAAAATATGTGATAAAATGTACCGTTCTAGATCGATACAGAGTTAATTACGCCATGTCTGCAGTATTTTAGGGCAAGATGGTAAATAGCGTCTGTCTGCTTGCCGGTATTGAAGCTAAATATAGAGGAGAGTGCCGACCCATTTTGTGTTTATCACAAATCTCTATCTGTACTTTATTAAATGAATTGGAAATGCGTTTATTCAACTGAATAAGTAAAAAAATAAATGAACATTGAAGAATTAATAAATAATGTACATCAAACTGTGATCACTCAAGCGAATTATATCATGAAATATAAATTATCAAAAGTAATCTGACGTCCGTGTTTTATATTTGTCATCACTCTGATATTTTCTTTTTTCAGTTAAACACTGATTCAACGAGCTGGAAGATTTTAATCGTCGATCATCGGCTTTGTGAAAACTTTTTTGCGATCGGAACGTATATGGAATATTTCACAAAAATAATTTATATGATAAAGAAAGTTATACAAAGCGAAATATAAATTTCATACGAATTTAATAGACAGAATTCAGCACATTTGAAATTGGTTGCAATTTTGAAATTGTTTAAATTTACATAAATTTTAATTCATTGGTAAAATATTTCTTCTAATGAAAAATTATTTTAACCAAAAACAAACTTTGTTTTCGGTAGATATTATTTTCTGCAACGTTTATTATTTTGGAAATAATTCCTAGACAAATAATAGGATTATTTATTCACCTCCTTCGGCGATACATTTCAGCGTGAGAGTCTGTCCCAAAACGTACGGGCCGATCGTAGCGCTCTTCTCGCTGCCTGTCTCGTCCATAATTCGAACACTTGCTGGTGGAACTGTAAAAGGATTCGAATATTAGTCAGTACAGGTAAAACTGAAACATACATTTAAGGGTAAATGAATTTGTGTTTTGTAAGAGAAGTTTTGATAGTAAAGAAGATTAGGAATGAGCAGAAAATACGTACGTTGCTAGCTTATAATTTTTTTGTACTCTCGAAGAAGAAAACCATGTGAAGGCTTCCGAAAATTTGAAGAAAAAAATTGTCAAGTTTTTCGACCCTATAAAATAAATAGAATCATCGAAATAAAAAAAATTCAATTAAAAATAATTATTATTCTAATATGGTTTATTCTATTTTTTTTTTTAATTTTCAGTAGTTTATTTCAAAAATTTCGAAAACTGATGATGTAAAATTATATTTTAGGAAACTCCTTTCTCATTTATTTCTGAATGAGATATAAATACATTTTACAATTTATGCAATTAAAACCAACTTACTAAAATTTAACTAAATACGTAATGTTATTTCATAAAAAATGGAAAAAATTACTATGAAAATATGTAGATAGAAAATAATCTACAATAAAAATCCCTGAGAATGCTGTGAGTGTGAAAGAAAAATGAATTAGCAACAGTACTCAGAATTGCAAAATAGGAACAGAGTTGCACTTCTTATTTTGCAAACATAATCACAGCTGAAACTATCTTCCATTACTGGCCATTAAAAAGTTATCCCAATCCTCTTTATCCTGTGCTGCCTTCCATCTCTTCCCAAGTTCCATAATACGTATTAGAGGAGTTCTTCCCGGCGACTCTCGTGAGATTGAAATATGAATAAACACCATTTTACTCACCGCCAGTTAACGTCAAGGAATAATTACTAGGTGTACTCTTCCTATTAGGGATTATTGCACTATGGGGAAAAATTCCTCCGCAGG
Organism: Caprella mutica; assembly: GCA_947561585.1. Taxonomy (NCBI): domain Eukaryota; kingdom Metazoa; phylum Arthropoda; class Malacostraca; order Amphipoda; family Caprellidae; genus Caprella; species Caprella mutica. Next base: position 70,163 of record CANNZV010001469.1, on the reverse strand, counting down.
AATACTTTTTTCAAATCAGTGTTTGTAAAAGAGAGTGAAAATATATCCAATGTTTATGAGTGAAGTCTAAATCGCTCGATAGATACTTAAATAGCGGAATAATTAATAATTAAAGGAGGTTGAAAAGTCTAGGTTAGAATTTATTAAATACATATGCAAATATTGAAGTATTGAATAGGTCCTTATTCAACTTGCCTGCCAAATATATTATATTGAAATATATTTTTTTACTCACCAATTATATTTTAATGGAATTTATATATATCTTTTATATGTACAATTTTTTTTTATATAATTCTTTCATATACAATTTTACATATATATAAATTATATATTCAGAAATTATATTAAATTAAAAGTTTCTGAAATCATGAATTGACATGGAGGTAATATATTTTATAGTTTCTAAAATCTCGTGCTTTGTTTATGAATAATATATTCATTATGGAATATTAAAGATATTTATAATTTTAGGCAAGAGGGCTTTCTTTTATGAGACTGTGTCTGGCAGATCTTCGTATGTCTATGAGCAAATAACTCCCTTTCTCTTGCTCTGATTTGTTCAGCCATGAACGGCATTAGAAATCGAAGCTGCTTCGTTATCGAAGATAAACAAGATTAGGGCGCACAGTTATTTCTCCTTCCTATCTTTGGGTTATTTGGGTTATTATTTAATATTTACTCCTTCCTATCTTTGGATTATTTGGGTTATTATTTAATATTTACTCCTTCCTATCTTTGGGTTATTTGGGTTACTATTTAATATTTACTCCTTCCTATCTTTGGATTATTTGGGTTATTATTTGATATTCACTCCTTCCTATCTTTGGATTATTTGGGTTACTATTTAATATTTACTCCTTCCTATCTTTGGGTTATTTGGGTTATTATTTAATATTTACTCCTTCCTATCTTTGGATTATTTGGGTTATTATTTAATATTTACTCCTTCCTATCTTTGGATTATTTGGGTTACTATTTAATATTTACTCCTTCCTATCTTTGGGTTATTTGGGTTATTATTTAATATTTACTCCTTCCTATCCTTGGGTTATTTGGGTTACTATTTAATATTTACTCCTTCCTATCTTTGGGTTATTTGGGTTATTATTTAATATTTACTCCTTCCAATCTTTGGGTTATTTGGGTTATTATTTAATATTTACTCCTTCCTATCTTTGGGTTATTTGGGTTATTATTTAATATTTACTCCTTCCTATCTTTGGGTTATTTGGGTCATTATTTAATATTTACTCCTTCCTATCTTTGGGTTATTTGGGTTATTATTTTATATTTACTCCTTCCTATCTTTGGGTTATTTGGGTCATTATTTAATATTTACTCCTTCCTATCTTTGGGTTATTTGGGTCATTATTTAATATTTACTCCTTCCTATCTTTGGGTTATTTGGGTTACTATTTAATATTTACTCCTTCCTATTTTTGGGTTATTTGGGTCATTATTTAATATTTACTCCTTCCTATCTTTGGGTTATTTGGGTTATTATTTTATATTTACTCCTTCCTATTTTTGGGTTATTTGGGTTACTATTTAATATTTACTCCTTCCTATTTTTGGGTTATTTGGGTCATTATTTAATCTTTACTCCTTCCTATCTTTGGGTTATTTGGGTTATTATTTTATATTTACTCCTTCCTATTTTTGGGTTATTTGGGTTACTATTTAATATTAGGACCATACTCGAATATTTGGGTTCTATTTTTTATAGCATTGAGAAATATATGAAAATTAAATTTCAATCAATTATATCAACAGGGCTCGGATCAATAGAAGTGATTAAAAAAATCAATCTATATTTTATGAATATTAATTATGAACATTATGTATTTTATTTTAAAAAAGTAATTTTGAATAAATTATTCCAACAAAATTAGTTTATATAGTTAGATTTTCTTATTGTTTGATATTTCTTAAAGAAAACAATATTTCAAATATACTTTTTTCAACATCATATAAATATATAATCACAAAATAATGCAACATTATTCAATGTTATATTTAGAAAGTGTTTTTTATACATTTTAAATTTGAAAGGAAAAATAAATGCATTTCTGAGTCTCCAAACCTATAATTTATATTCACATATTATCTTACGTGGCACATGGAAAATCGAAATAAGCATTTCGATTTAAGTGGGAAAAGATGTATTTATTTATACGGGAACGTTAATAAATTTATTACTTTATTGGTTATATTGTTTATATCTACATCAATTAATTGAAAAAAGATGTATACTTTCTGAACGTAATAAAATAACAACTCTATGTTATATAACGTGGTATATGTTCTAATATATGTAACAAATAGAATATGATGGCCTCTATGAATATTTCTCTATCAGTTCCATGTTTCAAAACATGTTTTGAATTTTTGGTTTATGTCACCTTTATTTCATTCATGATATTTCAACTTGGAATTTAAGATCAATTTTAGAAAGCTGTACAAAGTACATAGAATCTTACCAATTAAAAAGTATTCAAAACAGAGCTGAATTCAAACTTATTTTCATAATTTCGAGAAGTTTGATTGAAACTCTAACTTAGTTATTTATTAGGTTATTTTTTATTTTGAAATGTATGATTTTTTTAACTACCAAAAAATGTACAATGATTCATTATTGAATCAGTAGATTGCAACTGTCTTCTTTAGATGAAATGTGATTTATTCGTCGTTCACTTATCTAACTTACCCTAATTTGGTAAGTATATTTTCTATTTAGAAATCTAGGATTCATTTTTGATTCCAATAAATCTTTGTTAAATCTAGATATTGCATCATGTCCCCCGTAGAGGAAAATGTGTTTTTTTCTTCTCGAGTACGTAAGGTGTTCGATTTAATATCTATTCATCAGTCTATATCAGGCCGTAGCGGCTCATTAATTGGGAGGCTTCGTGAGATTGACTAACTTTATCGATAAATCATCCTAACTTTGTGACAAACTGTTGAAATTAACTGCACTTGATCATGGAGTACCTCTTGGAGCATGTTATTCTAGCATAAAGTGAGCAGCAGTGTCCAAACTTACATACATTAGCAGCTAAGCTAAGTTGAGGTGTCGAACGGGTGACCTTTCTTCGATAGGAATTCAGTCGGGGAAATACTAGTCGTCAATCATAGGATTTCGGTCACCTACTACAATCAGTGATAAAAATATCTTCTAACTACGTAAATTATGACGTAAATTCGATAGAATTTAATATAAATTAAAAATATTATTAAATTAATTGTCATTAAAAAAACAGACGGCAATGTTTGATGAATTATTATACGACAATAATAGACAAAAATATTTATTTCTAATACTTTTTAGTACTGGTTAGTGTGATACGTTTTAAAGCAGATATATGAATACAGGCGTTGCAATTACACGGTTAAAATTAGTTACTAGATGAAAAACAATTGTTGAAAATTTGTCAATTTTTAATTAAAAATACGTATATTATTTTCACACAGGCCTGAATTATCAAAGAATTTAAAACTAAGAATTTAAATGCCTGTTAAAGTTTAAATTTTAATAAAATTTACTAATACATTTGTGAAAATACATGAACAAAAATAAACAATCTTTTTTTCTTCGCAAAAGTTTAAAATTCGGGAATTTGGTCGAAACTATCATATTCATTTTTCCTAAAATCTCAATTCATTTTATGTCAATGAGATATATTAAACTATTTCAAATGAAACTATATCCCTTTAATAATGCTATATGATTATTAATCTGATGCAATAATAAGTACGACCTGAGTTCAGAAGGACGTATTATGTGGTTTTCATTACACTTCCATTCTGAAACAATTATTCTCACTTCAAACAGTTTCGCAATTGAATTCAATTTGATGTGCGTAAACTAATTCATAGTGTAATTGGATATGTGTGTATATTAATTTGAATTATTATATAGAGTAATCAGACAGCTCAATTGAAGGTTTTATATATTTGTAGTGGGAGCAATGATGGTATTTGCCAAAGACTTACCAATAACTCTCAAATGAATCCATGAATTTTTCGTAGGAGAGCCTTTGAAGTCCACTCTGCATCTGTAGAGTCCTTCGTCAGTGCTCCAAATGGTCTTGAATTTGAGTCCCGATTTATTTCTCTTGAGGTCGAAAGTAGCCCTCTCGTTGAGCGAAGAAATCGGAACGTGTTTCGCCTCGCTCCTTCGACCTTCCCTCATATCGACTCTGAAACGACGAAAGGCAAAAGAATTTAATTGCTGGAAATTTGATATTAAATACTCTTCCCGATGAAAGTACAATTTGACGACATACTATACAGAACGGAGTCACACAATTCTAAAAGTTATTCCAGTTGGGGAAATGCAGTAACTCAATTTAGCCCCAATGTAAAACTGTGTGGGGCACGCACCATCTCATCCAAAATGTTTGGAATAGATTCTTTGTCTGCACTGTCCTAACTTTGTCCTAAACCAATCATTCCTATTGAGGACTTGTTTGGTGCTCTTGACGGGGAAAACGTGACTTGGTTGGCTATAAGAATGATGGATACAGGACTGGCGGGTGACGCAGTCTATAGCTACCAAATGAAGACATGTGGAATCAATGATTCAGATAACAAAATGCAGCTCAAGAATTCTATCTCAACATTCACATTATAAATTAGATATATCTTTCTTTTTGTAATTCAGATTGTCAGTAAAATGAATTTGGTTTATATTCATTCAAATTTAAATTAATCCTTTCAAAATACTGCTTATCGATATTGTTTACATTCAAATACAACTTGTACAGGGTGATAGCTGCAGCAGCTATAGATGAATACAAAATCGCCTAATTTTTCTTTACCATATTTCATCCAGAAATCCTCCGAAACTTAACTTGCGTAAGTAGAAAGTTCGGGCATACATCAGCAAGGCTGCTATCAATCACAATATCCCCTTATTTATCTACACTGACGACTTTTTGATTAGTCAGCAATATGAAAGCTACCTAGCTTCTTCACAAACTTACATTCCCTTTTAACGTATCATTATAAATTTGATGGTAATTTTAATCCTCATGTTCATAAATCCCTACAATATCTTTGAAATTAGGTGAGTTTTAAGTAAAAATAACTTTTAATTTCTGCAACAGGTATTCAATATAATTATTATACATAAGAATATTTCTGGTGGATTATTTTATGAAATGTTATAATAGACCTAAATTGAGAAAAGAAATATTTTCTAATAACTCAAGGTTATCTAATGTTCCTGACTACTTTTCGACAAAAAATAGAAATATATCAAAATCTAGAATCATAACTTATTGAAAATGATATTTTTCTGTGGGAATATTAAAATTTGACAATGTGAGATTTCTATTAGAAATTTCTAACATTTACCATTGAAGAATACCTTTTGATGACAATTCAAGGACACGTTACATGGAAAATATATCAAAAGTCAAGCCGAAACATACCTATTATAAATTTTTATTTATATTCATCGATTTAATGGATTGTGAATATTGCTCAATTAGTAAGTTTAAGTCCCACATTTCCCGTTGTGAAAAGCTGAACCCCCGTACATAAATCAGAGGCCTTCCCTTCATCATCTAAGCTCGTCTTCATTCTGGCTTTCTCAGCAAGGATTTATTTTTTCCGTTTTGTGCATATAATAAATTTTCCACGTCACATCAGTCATGATTTACTCAGCTTGCTGATCTCCCAGAATGGTTTTCGTTTAAATATGCAGTCTTCTTATTATAGCTGCCTTGAGAAAATATCAGAGTTATATTTTAGAGAGAGAATGGAAGTGCTTTGCTTAAAATACAGACTGTGTTGAATGGGGAACTTTGAGGGTATACTTCTGCCCAACAGCTTTGAAAAAAAAAATTGAAAGAATGAGTTAATGTAAAATAGAAATTTATTTCAATCAATCAAAGAATAGTGGATTTTTCATAGTATTCACATAGTTTACTAGAAGTAAATTTCCAAAGATAAGCTGTAAAAATTGTAATGTTTGTAGATATTTTAAAATTGGTCTGGGTACACGATGATAAAATTATAAGAATTGAGAGAAATTATTAGGTAATTAGAAAACTGTGATTTATAAAAAAAGGCATCATCCTCTGATGGATTCAATCTTGCAATTACCTTCATATTTCCTTCTTTTAACAGCTTGCTATATAACAAACATTCTCTAGATGTATGTTCAATTTATCAATTGGTACATGTTACATGCAATAGTGAGGTTAAATGTTGCCAGCAACTCGTATTACGAGGCAATCGTGTCACTGCCTGTCAAATATCATTGTTGTTGTACATGCAGGTACGGGTGATTTATTGTTAAGCCTGTCAAAGAATAAACAAATAGTTCACTGCTATAGAAATATAACTGACTACTATTTGGATATCAATAGTATTCAATATTGTGTAATATATGCTTTAAATACTATAGTATTTATCCATTACTTTAGTTTTCTAATCTTGTTTATCAACTTGATTCAATTCAATAGTGTTTTCTTTTTTAATCCCCGTATGAATTACTATTAAACAGTTATTAATAATTCCATCGTATGCGTGCCGTAAAAATAACTGTATTTTCACAATATTATTTTTATGGACACTGATGGTAGTTCAATTTAAGTAATTTTTAACATCTTTGGCTTCGCTTTCACTCTAGTATTTTCAACCGATATTATTTAGTTATTTAAAACATTTCTCGATTTTACATCGGAGTAATTTTATATTTTTGGGTAGTGTGACGGACAGACAGACAGAAGCGCGTTCATACTCATGATTAGAAGACGATGTTATGATTAAGGAATAGATCGTCCTATGACTACGTTATATTGTTTTTGAAAGCACGTCAACACGATTGGTCAGGGCAAAGCTGCCTTAGAATTCGTCAATCCTAATCCTATTTGGAAAATATGTCTAAAAGTGTATATGCTGTTGTTGACAATAAGCTTCCAATACAATTTATAATCATGGTGATTATATCATTCCCTTATAAAAAATACAAACAATTATTATTGACCAATATATGAAGTATAGTAGTTCTCAAATTCTCAATTCAACTGTTGTTTTTTTCTATATAAAATTTTAAAGTGTTAAAGTTAATAAAATAGAAAAAAACCTAAATTAATTCAATTTATTTAAATGTAACTCACATTATAGTATTCATAAAGTGATTGTAAACATTATCTAAAAAAAGATAAATATAAAGAAAATGTTACTCACGTGTATATAGGAGTACCGGAATCGTTTTTGTAGAACATCACAAGGACCGGTTTGTCGTCATCTCTAGCCGTGGTCATGTCACAGGGTAGTAACGCTCTGTTCTCCATCACTGCTGTCACATTTAGAATTGGGGCTGAAAAGAAAATAGGTTCACATTAGTTGATTTATTCACAGCCATTCTTGCCAGCTGAAAATTAAAGGGGATAGTATAATAATCTAAAATAGCTTTTCCATACCCTTTAGTTGGTATTTTTCTCTCTATTTTTTCAAACTAATTTTTCAAAATTCAAAACATTTCCTTAAATATTTCAAATTTCAAAAATGGGCTAAAAAATAATTTTAATAAAAAAAAATATTTTTAGTAACTTTTAAAAAATATCTTCAACATTTCAAAAATTTCTTTGGAACTTTATAAATATATTTCTTCTTTCTCTAAACACCTACTCAATAATAGTGGTCATACTTGGTGTTCCTGAGTAATTAGGGTCTGCCATTGCTGTATTATCACCTACTTATCAGGTGATATAGTTATTATGTTTGATGTTGAAGGGAAGGACGTGCCTAATAATTCTAGTGGGTGCTTAGTGGGGCAGTGATATCGACACTTTTGCAAAATAAACATTGTTAGTACAAGTTACATACTTTTGGGAACTCATTCACTTTGAATATAATGAAAAATCAAGAGATAAAAATTATTCAAATTATTTAATTGAGAGATTCACCACATCGTCAGCAATGGCGCTGCAATCGTTTTGTTTACATTGTCAGCTGCCTTTCTACGAAATTGAAATAATAAATTTATTCTAGCATAAACATACGTCATTGAGTAAGATTAATTATTTAATATGGTACAACTCTTCCATAATGAAATTATGTAGTGTCGTGAGTAAGGAAGTAGCCTCTATAGTCAAGAAATTTTCTTTAGTTTGCCTTGATTGGCAAGTTTTTGAAAACTGATTGCCATTTTAGGGCAATTAAGATATTTTGTTCACTATAGAGGCTACTTCATTATTCAGGACTATACAATCACTATACAGGATATCTTTATAGAGGAGTTATAGCAATAATATCATAATATATTATTGCTACTCAATTGCACAATAATTGCATTGTATTTCCTCTCCACAGTATGGGAAATTATTTCAGCAGATTATTATTTATTTAATCGGACTATGTAAGAGTAACCTCATAATCTCTTACTAACAAAGTTTTATAAACATGACCAATTGACCATATTGTTATAGTAATCATTAAATTACTCAATTAAGATGATGTGTTTCTTTTTACCCGTTGTGTCCTCAATTAGATTGAACATGATGAAAATGAATATGTTTATAATATTTCTGTAATATATAGGCCATTGAAGCAAATAAATGAATCAAAAATTTAAGAAGAAAATAAAAAAGTATTATTAACCTCACTGTTATTCCGCTAGTAAAATTCCACACCTTCCCAATTGAAAAAGTTATAATACACTAGATAGTTAATTACTATAGAGCGATTTAAATAATTATCTTAATAAAGTACATTTATTGTTCATAATTGTTAAAGAGATAGGAGTTCTAAGTAGAACTTTAACTTTTATTCACTCCTCTATAATGTTAGATAATTATAAATTTGATCACTATACAGGCTACTTCCTTACCCAAGACTCTACATTAACAATGCAGGACATTATTATAGAGGAGTTAACCGAATTTATTTTTGGAATATGTTTTTTCTCAACGTTCAGGTCTTTCTCACTCAGATGTGTAACTAAATACTTTGATATATAACCTCAGTGTCCCATGTATATAAAATATCATTATAATTATAGCACACCTAACAAAAAGATGTACACGGAAGTTACATCAAAAGATACACAAACAAATAGAAACAAAAACCTATTCTCTACTATAGTACAAGTTACTTCCGTATACGAACTATTATGACGTTTTTTAGTGGTTTTGATTGGTTGAAGTAAATAAATTCTATGGAAATTTTAACTGTATAAATGTAAAGCATTTTGATTATAAATAGAAATATGAATCGGAAACATGAGGCGGATTGAGATGATAACCAAATGTACTATAACTAAAATATGATAACCATAACTACGATAAACAAAGTCATGATGACCATAAGTATGATAAACAAAATTATTATAGCCAAGAGTATGGTAAGATTTATGATTATTCATGATATAGGAAAATATCGTAGGGAAGAGTAGGGGTAGTTTAATGACCCAATCTTACATTCAGTAATTTCCAATTCACTTATCATGACCCCTGTTAGCTCCCACTTCCAGAATACTGCTACTGTCTATGTCTAAATACTGCTGTATTCCCCTTTTATCTGAGCGTATTACAGTTTTAAGAGTATGGTGCATATTGTAACACCATCTAAAAAGCTACTGCATATTGTAACACCATCTAAAAAGCTACTGCATATTGTAACACCATCTAAAAAGCTACTGCATATTGTAACACTATCCAAAAAAGCTACTGCATATTGTAACATCATCTAAAAAGCTACTGCATATTGTAACACCATCTAAAAAGCTACTGCATATTGTAACATCATCCAACAAAGCTACTGCATATTGTAACACCATCTAAAAAGCTACTGCATATTGTAGCACCATCTAAAAAGCTACTGCATATTGTAACACCATCTAAAAAGCTACTGCATATTGTAACACTATCCAAAAAAGCTACTGCATATTGTAGCACCATCTAAAAAGCTACTGCATATTGTAGCACCATCTAAAAAGCTACTGCATATTGTAACATCATCTAAAAAGCTACTGCATATTGTAACATCATCCAACAAAGCTACTGCATATTGTAACACCATCTAAAAAGCTACTGCATATTGTAACACCATCTAAAAAGCTACTGCATATTGTAACACCATCTAAAAAGCTACTGCATATTGTAACACCATCTAAAAAGCTACTGCATATTGTAACACCATCTAAAAAGCTACTGCATATTGTAACATCATCCAAAAAAGCTACTGCATATTGTAACACCATCTAAAAAGCTACTGCATATTGTAACACCATCTAAAAAGCTACTGCATATTGTAACACCATCTAAAAAGCTACTGCATATTGTAACACCATCTAAAAAGCTACTGCATATTGTAGCACCATCTAAAAAGCTACTGCATATTGTAACACCATCTAAAAAAGCTACTGCATATTGTAACACCATCCAAAAAGCTACTGCATATTGTAACACCATCTAAAAAAGCTACTGCATATTGTAACACCATCTAAAAAAGCTACTGCATATTGTAACACCATCTAAAAAAGCTACTGCATATTGTAACACCATCTAAAAAAGCTACTACATATTGTAACACCATCCAACAAAGCTACTGCATATTGTAACTCTATCCAAAAAAGCTACTGCATATTGTAGCACCATCTAAAAAGCTACTGCATATTGTAACACTATCCAACAAAGCTACTGCATATTGTAACACCATCCAAAAAAGCTACTGCATATTGTAGCACCATCTAAAAAAGCTACTGCATATTGTAGCACCATCTAAAAAAGCTATTTGCATATCCCCATCAGAAAGGCTAATGAACATTGATCGAAAGTTCGGCTGTCAGATTGTGATTCACTGTCTAGGCGATATATGAAGCATGTCAGTTTCTCAATTAATTCGAGATTAAGGACCGTGCCCCGTGTATAAATTAATTCATCACCCATCCATGAATTTACTGTTTGCAAACGATTGTTAGAGTTACAAATTATTAATATTTTTTATATAATTTTGTTCTCCCGAAAAAAAAAACAATTAATTCTTCTATTCATTCAAACTGGTTTATTTCTGCAGTTAATGGATATAGGATGAATTAAATATAATTGACCAAATACCATTAATCGGTTTGTATGGCATTTCGGTAAATAAAACATTATTAAGATTATAATAGAAATGTTGAGACTATATTTATGTTAACTAGAAATGAGTAGGAAAATACGAGGACTTTCTGCTTAATATATTGGAGTTGGTAAACATGAGTATTTATATAAATTATTTGAATAAGAGAATAGTTATTTGGATCAGATTTTAAAGTACCTACTATGTTATCTAAGCAATTTATAAAACTATTATTAAACTGGATTTATTTCCATTTATAAGATTTATACAAGAATAAACTTATTTTAAGAATATTCAATGTTTTGGGTTAATAATATAGCATATAAATCTATCACAGTTTTTCAACATTCATAAATTGATTCTGATTCACAAAACAGGATAATAAATTTGCCTATTTACTGACTTTGAAGATGTAATTTCTTGCTTTGACATTATTTTTATTTATATATTTAGACTTTAGAGTTAGGCAAAGAAAATTGTGTCTTTAATAATTGTTTTACACTTTACTAATTTCACATTTCCAAAAATAAACTCTACTAATTGTAATGCTTGTAAATATTTTTAAATTGACTAGAGTACAAGACGATAAATTATGAATTGGAAAATAATAGAAAAACAGAAAACTGTGATTTGTGAAATTACCATCAAACGAAACCTCTTTTCTTTGATAGTACATTGAATTTTTTTCAGCATATGAGGCTACTTACCTAATATCAATGCTAGATGAGGTGTTGAACTGACGAAATCATTACCAGGAAAATGTACGAAAAGTTCCAGGAGAATTGATAAGGAAGGCTTGTTTTCTGTGCGAGAAACAAAGGATCTCCTATATCAGTTACCATAACTTTTGATGGAGAGGATCATTCCAGCAAAGTGTTTTAAAAGGTGACCACATTTATTTCCTATGATAAATTGGCAAGTTCATAACGAACTTTGGGTGATTAAGAGCAGAAACTTGTGTCATTTAGGAAGACATTTTTACTAACTTGTTTTTGGGTTATTGTAATTTTTGTATTCCGTGTTTCTGCAGTTTGACGAGAAAGTTTTTAGTTTATTGTACTCTCTAAAAGATGGAGACATTGCAGTTTCAAACTTAGACCATTGCATGAGGTAAAGTTCAGTGATCTAATATTGTAATGGTAGCAAATTCACTATAGTAAAGTATCTGAAATTCAATTTAGATTGAATTAAATCCCAAACGAAGATTTACAGCACTACTGCGTGCATTGAATCCATTTGGTTTATTTGAAACAATGATTTGGTTATCCCGGTGAAATTGAGATATCTTTATAAATTAGTCTACGGATTTCTTGCTCTACCCAGGTAGCAATGATTCTCGGGCCAATGTTGTACCAATATTGCCGATGTTGTCCTAATATTGCCAATGTTGTCCCTATACTGGACCAAGAAACATTGCTACCTGGGTACGTTCATTCATTTTAGTACAAAAAAGGGGAGCCTAACTTAGTATAGAATCACTTTTGATTCTCCATATCAAGCTCGACTACTGTGAAACAAACCCCATTTAACTTGGAATATCTTCAGAGAATTAGATTACTGTTCTCTGCAGGTGGAGTAGTTGCTACTCTCCATTCCATTCAGTCAGAGTACATGAATTCAGACAATAAATTCAATTTCGGAAATGCTACAGAGGTAAACTTATTCAAATATATAAACACCCTAATTTGAAAATTCTACTGATCAATGGAAATCAACATTTATTCGCTTCAAAAATAAAATTTCTGTAACTTTGATTGATAATTTAAAATATTTAAAAAAATTATCTTTATAAAAAATATTTTTACATTCTCAATATTCTCCTATGTCCATTATATTATATAATTATACATACGAGCGTAATGAATTCTTTAAATTCTCCACAATATTCCGCCATTAAAGTAGAGAATCTATAACAGCTATACGTTTTTGAAGGAGTTTGTACAATATTCGCGTACACTGAAATTTGTTGGATATTTTCTTCTAATGTAATACAAGATCAAAAGATGGAGTTCGTCTGAAACAAACATTAAAGTGTTTACTTTAGTACCCCCTTTGAAACCAAGAGAAAGCAGATCTATCCTCTGAAAATAGGAACAGAGTCATTTTCAATCTATCTACCGTTTCCGGGAGGAGCACAAAGGACAAATTAATTGCTACGGCTCCTGTTTACATAAGTCTCTTAAAGAGATGTATTTGTAGTACGCTGATATCTTACAATTACGGAGGGATAACAAACTGAATGTACTAAATTCACAGCCAGGCCAATTATTGGTGTGTAAGCAAGCCAACATTTATTAGAGAGAACATATATTCGGTGGCTGTAAACCTGGCTGGTGATTGGTGCTCCGAACAAAGTGATGCTAATCCATACGGCTGCGAATAGTCAACTCAAAGCATGACTCGGCGAACAAACAGCTTATAGTAATTGCAGGAATATCAAATATTTATAGTCCTATCGTATCTCCATAATCAAATTTAAACTGACTAGTTCTGTGTAATTCAGATTGGAAATTGCGGAAAATATTCACAGTTAAATTCATCAACTTTATTGTAATTCGATTGAGTGTAGCCCAATATATTTCAATCTCTAGGTAACTTCTTTTAAATTATATGATACACTGAGATTTCATAATATGATTCTCTAGAATTTCAAGGAAACATAGAGAACATAATCGCAAATCACAATGACAAACTAAGAGTACAATTAGTTCCACAATTTAAATCATAACTTTAAGCTAAAGATCAAGCAAATATAGTCAGCATATATAAATCAGCTCTGAGTAACCAAATGAATCTCCTCCAGAAAGTGCCAAAAGCAAACGCACTCTGAGGAGCATCTGTTTCGTTATTTTTGAGAGAGAGTGTGAGAGAGGGAGGAGGAGGAGGAGGAGACCAGGAACCCCATTTGGAATAGGAAGTGTGAGGCCTAGGGATAGTGAGCAGATAAGACACAGGAGATGATGGATGGCGAGCAATCTGTCTCCAGCTGAGGAAGGGAGAAAGAAGATTCCTCGGAAGGAAAATATAACACAGAAACACAAGCATGATGGATTGGAACTAAAATATATTTATTCTACGAGTCGTAAGAGAGCCTTCATCGCGGAGAATGGAGCAAACAATGGGATTATATTGACATAAAGTGAGTAATGAGCTCATAACTAGTGTTGTTCCTTCTGCGATCAAGTTACTTTTTGTTTGCTTAAAAAGGGCAATATTTCCAAAGCGCATCAATATATATATTGTTTTAAGGTAAGGGAAAAATCAGCAATATTGAAATATATGTTATTATGTTAACGTTACTGTTTCCAATAATTCGTTTCTTCTTAAATAAATTGTCCTTAAGTCAAAAAATTTATTATGTCTTTGATCAAAAATGTTCATAGATTTGGACTTAAATGTCTGTGTTTGGACTTAAATGTCTGTGCTTGAACTTAAATTTTTGTCATTTGGACTTGAATGTCTGTGTTTGGACTTTACAATTGGATTTAAATGTCTTTGTTTGGGCTTAATGTCTATGTCTTTAGTCTTCAAGTCATGATGCGTAAATTGAAGATTAATAGCTATTCCTCTTTAATCTTCCAAAATCCCACCATACCTTCTAATTTTCCTTACCAATCGTCACCCCCTGTTAACGTAGCAATATGTAAATCTAACGCGTCACCCCATAGGAGCTGAGCACTAATGCAATATAGGGGATGAATGTAACAATTTTGCGCCCATTAACCAATCGGCAGCAGATGATATGGTATATTAGAGCTGAGGATACCCTTGATGATGTACACAAATTAGACCATCTAATTGCAATCAGAAGACGTTAGTGAGCTGCAAATGACAGTTCCTTGCTCAGCAAATACGTTCTCTAATTCCTTCATATCTACAATACGCATCCATGCTGGTATGTCTTAACCCTAATGAGTTAGACTTGTGCTTTATAGGTGCAGCTTTTTTTAAATTACTTTATATCTTCCATGTCATTCTTTTAAATTTACTGGCCTTTCTTGACTTTGGTCCTTCTTAAATACCCAATATATTTTTGTATTCAAAAGTTGATAAATATTTACGTATTGGCATAAATCATGCAAATTATGGAATAAATTGCACCGTGGTGACGTGTGGGCAACGTAGAAATACAGTTTAGTTAGCCTATAAGCACGAATTTGCCAAAGGTTTCTTGGAGTACAGACACAAGTGCGAGCTGTTATTGGGTCACACTCCACCCAATCACAGCTCTGCTCTCTCAGTTGTCAATGTATTACATACATATGTATATATTTCTCCTTACATGTTCAATATTTTTACTGGAGAGTTGGTACACATTAGTTCTTTGATCTTACTAACAACTTGTAAAAAATATAATATCGTAGGTTTATAAATAAGACTTGTGTATTTTTAACACATACTCAAACTTTCCCGTGCATCGTGATAGTCAAACTCATTGGGATTAAACAGTTCTAGAAGGATTATTATTCAGGATATGGATAAGGTTTATATTGATGAAGAGTACAAAAAAATGAATAATACTTACTTCATCAAGCCCCTTTTATTATATTCTAAAAATAGGATTTTCTCAAGCATATTCAATAATGTTGAATCAAATTTGTCAATATCTATTTACTTGTCAAACAAAATGCTCTTGAAATGAAATTTGGAGCAATATTCAACTCCATTAAAATTACATCAATATAGAAGAGGATTTTCACAATAGTTCACTATTATAATACCTAGGGTTGTGACAATGTGCTTTACACAGATGAAATGAAATGGTATTGAAACTATATACCGCTGGTGTAGAACTATTCAATACTCTTTAATTCTCTTTTTGTATAATATTTTCTGGAATCTATGATTTTAAAAGCATATTATCACAAACCTAATTTATTATATTAGCAAACTACTGGTGAAAAATCTCTACTATATTGATGTTCTTTTACTGGAGTTGAGCATTAATCAAAATCTTTTTTAAGAACATTTTGCTTGATGAATGAATAATTTGATTCCACTTTATTGAGAATTTGGGTAATTGTTAGATGCCCAAACACTTTATTAGGCACACCGTTTACAGAAAATGGGTGTTAAGCGTAATCTGAAATTTGATTTTATTAAAGACGACATTTTCCAATTAAAAAAAAAGAAGAACATAATTTGCAATATTTTATTATTAATTTTAGTTAAATAACAGTTCTGAAATGAGGTTTGTAGATTAGGTTCTAGTGCTTCAATCTCATTATCAACAGTAAAAACTTAGCAAAACACTATAATAACCGCTGGATCAAAGCCTCCACTTCTATCATATCTATTACAGAAGCACTTAAATTTTTCATGCTCTTTTTGCCCTCCTTTACGAGACCAGTAATTTAGTCTTCGCTCCATGGTTTCACTCGCCAATTTAGTCTAATATTTTTCCTTTGCCACAGTCTAGACAAGTCTTGTTTGGTTAAAAATAGAAGTGTATGCCTCTCTACTTATGTGTGTGTAATCAACAGCTATTCAATTTAATTATATAATGCTTTGATAATATCGACTCTATTTTCTTGAGATTAAATTGAGAACATTTTATTTTATCTAGTAGACGAATTAATTAAATACTCATATTTATAAAGCTTAATAATAAATTAGGTAGTATAATTTATGGTAGCATCGTGCAAATTTTGATCAAATATATGATACTTCATAGGTATATTTTTGCATAAAGTTCCAGCTAAGCTGAGGAAATATTGTCAGAGGCGGGTAGTTAAGTATCAACTTCCTCAGTGATCCGTTTCAATCTATGATGAATGGTCTAATATCATCTACGAAGACTCTCGTAGATCATCTTTATGATACTGTGAAGAATTGCTCCGAAAATCTATTTCGCGCCGCCTTCAGAAACCGTACAATATATTTCAAAGTGTACGGAGCCAGCGACAGACCCATAAAGGCGATGAAATCATTCAACTCAATTCTTCGCTCGAAATGTAGTATTATAATATCCAGCACATATATAATCTTCAGATGGAATTCCCCGCTGGAATGAAGCTTCCATTTGAAGTTTAATTTAAAATACATCCATTTTAATTGAATGCCATTATGAATATTTTGAAATAGTTAAAATTGTAATCACTCCTATGAATTTCAAATTCAAAATGTGATCTCACGATTAACGTTACCTATGTTTAAATGGTATCCAATAAAGCATAGGATATTACAATAATATTATCAAAATTACAACTCGTTATTTCACAATTAACTTTACCAAATGATTAAATGGTATCCAATAAAAGCTAGAACCTTACAATAATCTTTTCAAGACGAAAGAGAATACATCAAAGCATTAGAATGATCTTTAAGAGGTTTTCTTTACTGCACTGTCACATCAGTGGCAGATATGATAAAGCGCTAAGCAGCAGATCTCCAGCCCCTCATCATGCCACCATTTCCTCTGACATCTTATATGAAGAAGATTCTTACGGCTTCAACATTTTCTAACGATTTCACTGGAATGCAGCCTCTCTGTCGCTCAACAATTTATATACGCATTTAAAAAGGAAAATGGGAGACATTGAATATAAGATGTGATATTATACAATCTCCATTTCAATGAGCACTTTATTTAGTTTAAATTTCATCAGTGTATTTATTAGAGTTAAGTAATTCATCGTGATGATCGTCCAGTCAAATATTAAAATGTGTCCTTGGGTTTTATTTTACATCTAGTTTAGTTAAATTCATTTTAGATAATTGAATGAATTGTCAATTATTATAACAAATTGTTATTATAAAATAAGTACGAACTACCTATTAAGAATGATTCGATAGTTGAATACGAGTAAAATAATAGTTTAATCAAAAAGAAGAAGCCTGTCTGACACAACTTGCCACAATGTTGTTGAAAAGTTACGGTTCTCATTTTTACTGCTTCTAATTGGTATCCGTGATACCTTCAGGTATCGTAGATACCAATTAGAATATTAAATTATATTAATTTTTTTCTCGACCGAAAATGGGGACCTTTCCAATAATTCGTAACTTTTCAACAAAATATTAGAGATAAAAGTTTGCCAATTTCTATCTCCAATTTCTCCTTTTACAACTACTGTACGAGAGGTAGGAACACATCGGATGTAAACAGGAAATCTAGAGTCATAAGAACAGATCAATATGTTCTGAACAGAAATATCTCTACGATATCCTAATCCTTTTTTCTTCCGATATATGACCAGTTTTGAAATTCATCATTTTTCATAAATTCAGTGCCGGACTGAACGTACATAAACAATGCTTGTTTATAATATACATCAAAACATGAGAACATTTATTGGAAATATTACTGTCCTAAAAATACGATATTGAAATATTATGACTTTTTCATTCAAAAGTTAAATCATCTTAATAATTTTATGTTAAAATAAAATAATTTAATATTAATCTATTATCATTTTTCTGATTATAAAAAACACATTTTAATTTCTTATTCCAGAACAATGTTAAAATTATTTATGTTGAAATGTTTTCAATAATATTTCTATTATTCTAATTCACTCTCAATATCAACTTTGTCTCCAGTAAGTTTTTTATATTTCTTGTTTCACTGAATTTGAAATCTATTGAAACCAGAAAAGGGCAGTGCAGTCATTTTTTATTATAACAATTTTAATGCAAAACGATTGCTTAGTAAGAATAAAGTATTCTTGTAGAATTGTAATGTTCAATAAAATTTAATAATGGAAATATTTCACTTTATATTTAATTGATTTCTTACCAAATGCTAACGGTAGATGGCGCCACAATCAGTGGCGCCATCTTGTAAACAAACCAACTGAGATAAATTTCTACCTAGATTTTAGCTGAAATGAAAAGATGGCTTTATTTTTAAAACTATGCCTTCTTGTCTTCGAATTCACATAATCTTTTCACCATTTTGACGCAAACAAAGGTTGCTTACTGCATACATGAATTAATATGAAAACGACAAACATACTCACGTACATACTAATGAGTCCCAGTTCTTCCGCTAGGTGTCAGTAATTTATAATATACTTTTAATATAATCATTTAAAAAATAAACGAGCATTCAAATATTACATAATAAAATATTCTGAATCGATATAAAATCAATTTTGCGATTGTTTGATTTTGACTTCACTATCTCTTTACGGAATTCACCAAAAGAGATAACAAAAAATAAAGAAAAATTGAGTATCGGAGAAATAAGAAGTCAACTTTTCCCAGATAGTTGCACAGAAACTTGAATCTTAATCATTTGGAGGCAATTTTCCAGATTCAGTCCGATAGTTGACTCGGTCGCAAAGTCTCATATAAACAAACACAAAGTTAGGAATGGTGGCAGCAGTCCATAAAGTTTCGAATGGAGCAACTGCCACCAAAGTTCTCCGGACAAAAGTCTCCCCAATGAAGTTCTCCAGCGACGATTTCGGCAGAAATGTTTATTGCTCGTCCAATTTGAGTCCATCTCTCTCAAGATTTTGGCTCAATGTTTCTTTATTGAGTCTCTGGGTAGATCAATGAAATCTCAAAATGAAGTCTTGAAAAAGGAAAACATTTCAACGAGAAACTACGTCAGGATGTGAAATATCTATTTGTAGGGAGATTATAAAGAATCAAGTTTTAATTATAATGGTAGATTTTCATATGGTGATGTGAAGAAACTTACAGTAGCTACTAGGACACTTAAAGTGCTCGGAAAGTGGGAGTTGCCATTAGCCACAAATCATTCTTATCCGATTGTGATATACACATTCTTTAAACCCAACTTACCGATCACTGTGCGTGTCTAAGATTTGCGAATATAGAATATATGTTTGTATGGAATTAAAGTAGCATTATCAATCTAAATCATTCAATATTATGGTAACATAATGTAATAGTTTAATATTCGAAACACATGAAATAAGAGAAAAGAATTCGCTAATCATTGCATTCAGACGAAAGATTCTGATTAAAATTCAAGGCATTAGCTTCGTAATCTCCAATTTCTGGAAGCTTAAGTTTACATTATCTTTTGTTCCTCGGATTCCACTCTGTGTCGTAGTCTTTCAGATATAATACATATATATTGTTCATGCTGATACCAGTTGCATATTTAAACGGAATTCAAGTTTCTTGTACTTTTTCTTTAGAATTAATATTTATGTGATATTAATCAACGTGAACGTAATCAACTTATATTTTTATCATGATGAGTTGAATTGTTCTAATGAAAATAATTTTTAGATTTTCTAGGTATAGCATTGATTCACATCAAATTTTTAACATCGATCCCAAAAAAGAAACTATAGAATATGAAGGATATTTTTTTTTTCAAGGATATAATCATTCCAGATATAGATTTCAAACTCTATTGGATGATATATGAAACAGATTCTTAGGATGTAAGTAATAACGACCAATTCGAATACTTGTTAACTACTAAATTTTATAACATTGACCCATTCGAACATTATTATCCACTCAATCAAATATGGTAAGATACTAAAGTTCTAGTTTCAAGTGGGAGGTTTGACAGGACAGCACTGGAGATCCTCTTCGAACACTCGTAACTACATGGGTATGAATTACTTCCATTCCTCAACTTCGACAAAGTGATTTCCTATGTCACAGGGAAATATTTTTAAAGATAGGTAACAGTGTATTGATGTACCGAGATGATGGGTGACTATGGTAATTAAAACAAAAATCTCACGTATATTCTTGTACTCGAAGATTTTCCGATTCAAGAATTTAAATTGAAGATGTCCATAATCATGTATTTAAATTGAAGATGTTCAGATTCTAGAATTTATATTAAAGGTAAAAATTCAAAATGTAAACTTGAGATTTTCAAATTGAATAATTTTAGTTGTCGATATACAAGAGTTTAAATTTAAGATTTACACTTTTAGAAATTCTATAATTGATGTCCTGTTTCAATAAATGAAACGTTTAAGGAATGAATTTCGATATGGATTTGGTCTAGAAGAAATTTAAATAGAAATTATGTAATGAAATCATACATATCGTAAATTCTTTGAATAAATGTTGATAGAATTATTATTTACTGAAATGAGTATTTTCAATCGGTAACTTTTTATTCAACTGAGCTTATTTTTCCATATGCCTGCATTGTTTACGTGGGTGGTTTTTAATCTATGTGTATCCGTATTAATATGCCTTTCTATCTGAAACATTGGAGAAAATATATTTCGAACAATAACCATTAAACCACAGGGAAATTACTGTATAATCAAAAAAACAAAAATACTACAAACTCTAAAATCTTTGGTAGGCTGATTATGAATCTGCAAATTAAGTGTTACGATTCTTTCCCTTGGAAACAATCAGGGTTTACATTATATACGACACAGTATACATATATCTTGATCTACTTATTTCTAATAGTAAAGTACTTTCTATTTAATCTAAATGATTATGGATAAACTAATTCTGATTAAACAACAAAAATTGTCCCTCAAAGCCAAAATATGTTTCTTTTAAATAATTAGTGTCAATATTATTGTAGCCCGTAGTCATGATACTGTCTCAGATGATTTGTTTTTCCTTTTAATATGTATTTCTTAATTAAAGTGTGACAGACGGACAGACAGACGAGGCTCTAATTATAGTGTAAAACAATAGCTTATCGGTTATCAAAGTGACGCCATAGAACTGTTATGTAATAATTAGGTTATCAGCGACCATCCAATAACAGTCTTGTCGGTAATTTCTCTTTGCTGATAGAATTAATGAATATTCTGATATATTTTCTAATCCCTCATCAGCAGTAATTACACTTTATAGAAGATTGATGAGGGAAACCATAACAGATCGAGGAGATGTACATAGACTATATTCATTATACCGCACGGACATTTATCGCCTATTATTTCACTTTAAGCCTGAATATATTTTTTTTGTTGGGAAGTCTGAATAAAAAAGTTTTCGATTTAAGATATATTATTTATTTTTCTTCAAATTAATAGTAATTGCTTATTGGTATAAGATTTTTCTTATTACTATATGATGAATAGCTTTTGCAATTTGTATTTAATTTCAATTTTTTGTTTATGTATTTTTGAAAAACCTAATTATGTACATTCTTTTCTAAAAATAATCAAATTAAAATTATTATCATCACAACACGACTTTAATTTACACTATTATTTTTAAATAACAAGACTCAAATTACGTGAGGTGATCGTCGAGACATGCTGTATTAAAATGTCATACCGCTTACCTTGCATCAATACAAAATTAGAAAAACCTAATAATGCTTAATGACGATAAAATTATTAATAAAACCTAACAATCAATTTTCATAAAAATAATAAATAAACATGATACACATTTCCTTAAGACCGAATATTTAATTACCTAGTATAAAATACTTCTGAAACAATTAACTTTCGAAAGAGTTTGATGATCGATTGGAAGCCGGGTTTGGTCGAAAAAAAACTCCTGTCTAACTTGTCCAGGTTGATTCTCTCATCAAAGACTTTTCATTTAGAGAACGCTAATGATTTGAGACCGTGAAGCTGTTGCATGCACGTACGGTAACCTTCAGCTAAAAAACCCCCGTGAAGTGAGAGAATCAATTGGATATTCATTGAACAATCTGTAGTAGACTTTGAAGCCCCAAATGGTGGGTTGAAGCACCCTCATCCACGCTCTCACTCAGACTGCAGTGTTGACTGTGTGCCTCAGCTCTTTCAATTAACTACCTAGATGAAACAAACAGACCTAACAATGGTGGAGGGTATTGCCTACCAGTCACTAACACTCAAATTGACTAGATTTTGTTTTCCAGCCTTTAAAATATACCCAAAAACATCATGATATCCAAAATATCCTGGCAAGCATACCCTAATACATCATAATATCCAAAATATCCTGGCAAATGTACCCAAACACATGATAATATCATGACAAAACTCATAAATTAACTAGATTTCATATCAGAGCGTTTAAAATATACCCATATACATCATAATATCTTGGCAAGATTCATACAAAAATTAGTACTAATGAAATCAACTATATTTCATTCAAGACCTTATGAAATGTAGCGAAAGAAACTATGATATCATGGCATAACTCTTACGTTAAATTCTATAAAAAAAATACCCTGGAATACTTTAATCATCAAAGAGAAAATAAAAAGACGCACCATTAATCCATTCTCAGTATTTTTTCCTCCAATATCTTCAATAAATGAATTGAATTCCAATCTATCGAAATTAATACTTGGTTTTCGATTCTCTCTTCAGAATTCTGCATGAAATATTTTTCTTTCAATTCAACACTCTCATATCATATATCATTTAGAGCACTTTAGCTTCTAATATGAACATAATTGACATTGGCTTTTTAACATTTTATGTCCTTTTAAGTTGCAAAATATTAAATTTTATTTATCCGGCCTTCCATATGAGTATTATTGATTCAATTAAATTTCGATGTCGATTTACTTCAATGAAGTAGAAAGAGTTTTAGGAGACGAATTTCAAGAAAGGATATCAGATATTGTACAACATATCTAACCAGATTATGTGCACTCGGTAGAGCGCATACCTTCGCCGCCGCTTTCATGAGTTCCCTCCCAAGATTTAATAAATTGCTAAATGAATAATAACCAATCCTCCCACCAAGTTTCATTCAATATGGTGCAATACTTTTTGAGTTATTGAGTTATAAATGACCTTGACCTTTGACCGGATCGCTCCCAAAATTCTAATAGATGGTTCCTGGACATTGAACAATTATTGTACCATCAAATTTCAAACAATTTGGTTGAACACTTTTGATTCATGAGTTACAAATGGCCTTGACCTTGATCGTTGACCTTTGACCCAATCGCTCCCAGAATCTAACAAAATGGTTCCTTCATATTGACCAATCGTCCCACCAAGTTTCATGCAATACGGTTGAATACTTTTTGAGCTATAAATGACCATGACCTTGACCTTTGACCGGGTCACTCTCAAAATTCTACCAACAGGTCACTGCTCATGGACCAATCACTTCACCAAATTTCAGGCAATTTGGTTGAACACTTTTTCAGTTAAGCGAATAACAAGATGATAAATAAATAAATAAATAAATAAATAAACAACGGCTAAAATATGACCTTCCCACATTCTGCGAAGGTAACAATACAAAGCCTCAAGCAGATGTAAATAGAACACACAATCTTAAACTTAATGTGAAAGTCTTTGAAATTCTTGATAAGGTATTCAAGTACCTACAAAAAGAACAGTAGTGTAACTCTGAAATTAAATCCTCTATAGTGAATGTAGTGTCCTGAGTAAGACCCTACCCGTATAGTAGCCAAATTTCCTTCAGTCTGTCAAAATATAACCATTCATTTTCTATAAAAACTGATGGCCATTCATTTCAGACTATAGAAAATTTGTTCACTATAGAGGCTACTTCCTTACTCAGGACACTGCATTCAGTAGCAGTATTTCATTATAGGAGATTTTGACGTTAATCAAAAGTTTCTCTTATACCTACTTAGGTTTTCTCTTTATTATTCAGTTACATGAATATACATATATCTTTATCCACGAAAGGCCTTTATCAATAATTCTTCTGCTCCAATAAATATCCGAACCATATTGAATAGCTTTGAGATATTTTCATTGGTGGCAGGCAGTGGTGGGAGCTGTTCATTAGGTATTCTCAGGGAGTTCACTCTTGCTCTGCTTCGTCATGAATAGAACCTAGGATAACACAGGAGAGAAGACTGCTAAGCATACACTCTGATAGATTCCCTATATCTTGCTATGTGCCATGCATTAGAGGGTCTACGTGTCACTCACAATGATGTAATGGAAATATCTTCTTCGTGTATCTAAATTGTCGAACATATAATGACTGACAAAAAGATGTGATACGCTACCGCTGTATTTAATTTGTTGTATTACTATCAATTACTACGTGTCATTCACAATGGTATAACGGAACAATCTCATTCATGCATCTAAATTTTCGAACATATATTGATATACAAAAAGATGTTATTCCGCAAAATTTTAATTATGGTATTACTATAGATGATTACAATACTACAACAAATCTACAACAATACTCTCTTATTATGTTAATTAAAAGAATTACTATATGCTGTAATATCTAAGATGAATTTATGCGAATTTCTTTAAGTATAAATGATCTCCACTATTCATGACTTCATACTTCAGTAGAAAATTTCTCTCCACTGTGAGGAATATATAAAGAGGATAATAAATCTGGCCCACTGTTCACTGAATTGGCAGGTAGCTCATCCGTGAACAAATTCAATCGTATTGAACACTTTCTTTAGACTATTCTTCTGGATATTGAACACTTCCCTTGGACTATTCTTCTGGATATTGAACACTTTCTTTAGACTATTCTTCAGGATATTGAACACTTTCTTTGGACTATTCTTCAGGAAATTGAAAACTTTCTTTGGACTATTCTTCTGGATATTGAACACTTTCTTTGGACTATTCTTCAGGATATTGAACACTTTCTTTGGACTATTCTTCAGGATATTGTACAATTTCTTTGAACTATTCTTCAGGATATCGAACACTTTCTATGGACTATTCTTCAGATATTGAACACTTTCTTTGGACTATTCTTCAGGATATTGAACACTTTCTTTGGATTATTCTTCTGGATATCGTACACTTCCCTTGGACTATTCTTCAGGATATTGAACACTTCCCTTGGACTATTCTTCAGGATATTGAGCACTTCACAAGAGTATCTTCAGGATATTGAGTATTCCCTTATAATAATTCCTATTTTTATTAAAGAACAGATTTTTCTTTCCACAATCATTCGACTGACTATTCTTTGGGATATGCAACACTTCAATATATGTTTATTACAATATTTTCTCTGAATGGTGAATAATGATTACTGCCTTATGAATTTTCTTAATGAACTTATGGATGACCATTAACTAACTTAAAATAACATATAGCATTTCAAAAAATTATATACAAGAAAAACACGACATTATAAGAATAGTTATTTTTTTATTCAAATTATATGTCAAACATACTTTTTCAAGAAAAGTTTAAACCTCATATAAATGGCATACTTCTCTGTCTGTCATTTGTTTATGCTCGTATGGCAGTACAGGAATATGTCCGAATGTTTGGTCTAACAAGAGGTACTGTCTCAAAAGTAATTACTTCTTTAATATAGAAGGATAAACCTCATAAGCAAAGAACATTACTGAACAGAAGTAAAAATTATCTTAGAATTTCCCCATCAGAGTATACAATAGTTTTAAAGTTTAAAAATCGCATCTTGTTCAAACCGTTTCGAGAATTTCTTAAGTAAACATTTAAGACAATACTTTTTGTAACTACTTGATAATTTAATTATTATAGGTAATACATACATAATTATATAGATAATTACTAATTTTTGCAATGGAATTATAAATAATTCCCAATTTGACATTCCAGGGATTTGACCTATTGTAATTGGCATTCCAAATATCAATACAATGAATGCGCTACCCTACCTTGCACCAAAGAAATAATCAAAAGGAAAAGTTCAGCGCCACTGTCAATGATTCTGTGGCATCGTGCAAACTTTTCTATCCAAGTTATAATTGCTCGCATGTCTTCTCTCTCAGAATATGTTTCGCTTCGCTTTGTTAGTCTATCATTTGTTCGTCAATATCCCCAATTGAGGGAAGTGTGCTATCATTCGAATAAGTTATTCCTCTTGCACGTTTTAGGATTGCGCTATTTCAAGCCCCAAAAGCAAATTTCATTCAGCTGATTTTCTACTATTGCTTATGACAGTAGTATTATACACTTTTGCATCTTAACCCTAATGAGTTTGACTGTCAGAATGAACGGGAAGGTTTGACTAGATGTAAAAAAAAATACATGTCTTATTTATAAACTTACAGTACTGTATTTTTTACAAGTTGTTAGTATATATACTAAACTAATGTGTAATAAATTTCAAGTAAAAATATTGAACTTATAAGGGGAAATAAATACATAGTTATGTAAGACATTAACAACTGAGAGAGCTGAGCTGTGATCGGGTGGAGTGTGAACCAATCACAACTCGAGCATGTGTCTGTACTCCACAAAAAACGTGGACAAATATGTGCGTATTGGCTAAACAAGCTGTATTTCTACGTTGCCACACGTCACTAAAGTACAATTGATTCCATAATTTACGTGATTTATGCTGATTAACGCCGATACGTAAATATTTTTAGACTTTTAAATACAAAAATATATTTGGTGTTTAAGTAGGACCAAAGTCAAGAAAGGCCAGTAAATTTAAAGGAATGACATGAAAGATATAAAGTAATTTAAAAGAATGTGCCTAGAAAACACACGTCAAACTCATTAGGGTTAAGATATTATTATATTCGATATGAAGAGTTTGGTTCCAAAACGCTATAAATCCATTTTGATCAATTTGAGTTAAAATGTGTTTTCTTTACCAAGAAAGTACAAAGATGAAAACCACTATTTTCTGTTTCAATCATTCACATAGCATATTGAGGTTATAATAACATAAACAATTCAAATCCACAATACCGACGAAATACAATATTGATTTAGGTGGAAACTCATTTTTTTCAAAAGTGGCGTTTATCGCGTTTTGGAACCAAACTCTTCATATAGACCTCTGACTTTCTTTTGGGAATGTGCGACGGAAGAGAGTGATCTATAAGTGTTTAATTGTATGATAAATAAGGATTGGATTTGGTGTAATTATTTTTGTTTGTTCTCGATAACAGATTATTTTTATTATCAAAATAATCACAGGTTGCAATAAGCACTGTACTGACTGACTATATTTTGAGTCAATCTCCAACTGACTGACGGTCTGTCATTCTCCGGCTTCAATTTTAAAATTATTATATTGCTAAAAGCCCATAATAATTGATAGATCTCTCAATGATAATTGTTCATTGTCATTACTTTATATTAAAAAATGAATACTAATTAACATGACTGTAAATAAAAACACTGATCGCATTTTTTCTCAGCAATGGAAATAATTTACTATGAAAACCCATGTTCTATTTATCAAAACAGTATATCATTATTCTCAATTAAATGCTATTCAAAGTTTTATTCTGAATGAACGGCCACAAGTTTTCATTCCTGACAAAGGAGCAATAAGACATATAAATGTTCTCACGAAGAATGAAAGTGACGAGTATCTTTATGAGACACATTCCATAGCCGTTATTTCTTCTCTCTGGTCCCTAGACTGTCTTCTGCCTAACCAACACGCTTTGCCCCTTTAGGCCATGACTGATCCCACTGCATTCATACACTTCCACTTTATGACTCTCTATAGTTTAGTTAATATAGACTATGCCACCTTTTTACTGAATAGTTTATAATACAATGTGCCACTTTATTTCGATTTAGTTAAAAAGTGTCAGGACTTTTCAAAGCTTTTCTATGGACAAATATAGTTACGGTTCAAAAGAGAGCTCTCGATCATGAAAGTTTTTCGAAAAATATTTACATTTAATTTTTGGGATATTTTTATTAAAACAAGATTCTCAATTATGACATTGAAAATAGTTCTATCACTTGCATATAACATAAGATAAATATGTAACTAACTATGTATATTTATTATAATCGGGTTTTAATAAGAATGTGTACTTTTGCGTTCATTTGATGATGTATTGACGAGTGATCACCTGATAATTTTTTGACAGTGTCACATTTTAAATTAAAATATTGATAAGTGGCCCTATTAATTAATGTAACATTTCTCTCAATCTTCGCATAATAAAATAACTTAATTTAGTTCTAAATACTTTGAAGATGAATAGAAATGTAAAAATTTCTTCTAAAGAAAAGTAAAGAGATTCCAATGAACATTCGTAAATACTTCTCAGAAATAGAACTTAATGTAAATATACAATATATTTTATCGATTCCAATGGTGAAGTGACGAAATCAGATAAGATTTGAATATTTCTTCAATGGAAACTTCGGTGGACGTTTCGAGTTGAATGGAATTCTTATAGAGACTTCAATAGCGAATATTCGAATATATTCTGAGTGACTGAGATCGACTGGGTAAGTTTGAATATTGGAGTGGTGTTAGACTGTTACGATATAAAAGTTGAGAGATTAAAATTTGATTAGTGTAATATCTAACGTTACTGATTAAATAACTTTATCAAAGAAAGGAAGATTCGTATTATGTTAATTTCTCAAAATCACAGTTTTCTAATTTTCACTATTTTCAAATTTTGTAAATTTATAAGTTATAACAATTTAAAATTCTCTACAAGCAATACAATTGGTAAAGCCTATTTTAAAAATCATCACGACAACACTTTAATTTAAATTGCATGAATTATAAACTGTAGATCAAAAACTTCCTGAGTTTCTTATTCTTAATAATTTCTTAATTTATCGATCGTCTCATATTGTCAAGCCAACGTATTTTAACGTAAAAGACCAAAAAACTCAGCTATTATCACCGACAATTTTTTCAAGAATTTCCGATGGAAGATGAATAGACTATAAATATTTCAAATTTACGTTGAATTAAGATTGGAATACCGTCAAATTATATCTCATCGTCGATGGATATTCTTTTAATCATCCATTATAATCTCAGATCGAAAACCGACGATTAACGATTGTATCTTAGCGACCTTATTGTAATGTAGAGAATTAAGTATAAAAAAAATATATTAGTTATCACAAATATGATAACAAATAATATGTACTATAATAAGAGCCGCGTCTGTCTGTCTTTCCATGTGTCACACTTTTATTAAGAAATACATATTGAAAGGAGAAACAAATCATTTGTGGCAGTGTCAGGACTGCGGGCTACAATGATATTGACACTAATTATTAAAATATATATATATTTTGAGTTCTGAGATTTTTTGTTTAATCAGTATATGTGTATCCATAATTATCCATCAAATATAATTCATATTCAATAACAGGTACTGTACTAATAGAGATAATTATAGGATCGCACAGAAAGTGTTTGGCAATATCACAAATAAAATCATCTAACAAATACCCGTCCTGTGCAATAAAAACAAACTGTTTCTATTATTTACAACACATTAGAGACGTGTTTACTTCTGCAAAACTGACAAACGCTATTGTTCCTTTGGCTCTCTGAAGACATATTTATCGTCTTCCATGAGAAAGAAGATATACCGTTTATTATGTATCTTCATTTTGGTACAGAAATAAGTGAAAAATTGTCCGCAAATATCTAAATTTCATCTAACTATAACATACTAAATGTTTAAAGCTATACATGAATTAGAGACTATTATACCTAGGCTGAATTAAGTTGATTTCTGCAAAATCACCTAATTTAACATTATATATGACAATTAAAAGTGAAAGTGATTTATTGAAACAACAGTATTAAGAGATAGGAAGTAGGAAACCTTTTATGAGACACTAAGATTTTAATGATGAAACATTCTTTCTAGAAACAATATATACGGTGCTTTCTATTATAAAAAAAAATCTTCAGTCACCCAAACTACCTCATGCTAATATGTTAAAACAAAAAATCTACGTGAAAATCTGTTAGAATCACTACCACTCCTTCTACAAAATCTGCTGACGTGAATCACATGTAATGGGGAGTAGCGTAGCCCTCTACATCATACTGCTCAGCCAAAGTGAGTTTATATTGCTTCTCGTTAGCGAAGATATTACTTGCCATAAGCTTAAACAAAAGGGAGCCATACATCTCACTGGCTACAAATTCTTGCTCCCTCCAAATAACGGAATGTGCCACCGTTTTATCTAAGGGCTTCTATGGAAGGAAGGGGAGAACTCTGGCAGCTTTCCCCTGCAACGTTCCATACATTCATATGATATTTATTAACCGAAAAGATGTATAATCCTTCGTTATATTCCATTCTTAGAAATACACTGTATTTCAAGCATCTTATGATCCATGTATGATGTAGATGCAACTATAGTATTTATCAATTATATCGAGAGATGTAAAATTACATCGCTAGTCAATTAATTTATAATCTTTTGAGCAAGCTGTTTATAAATCTGAATCAAGGAACTAGGTACAAAAGTTAACTTACTTCATCATTGAGTTTATAGTCGAATGGCGCTGTCTCAAAAAAAGCCTTTGACTAATGAATGGCGTAATGAAGTCCTGAATAAATTACTCAGTTCCCCGTAACAAAAGTCCCACCTCACACGTTTCATACATGACGGGCGGGTCACAAGAATAACCCCTTTTTTCTAACAGCCATCGCTAAAATTTTACAGAGAAACTGCTGCAGAAAGTTTCGACACAATATGGTCCGAACAAGGATATATTGAAGGAGTTCTGTAAATTTCACCAAATCGTTCAGAACCTTGTTAACGGATAGAGTTTCATTTCAGTTACATATTGCTATTATATTCGCAAATATTTTATACATTTTTAGATACATTAATTGATTTATTAATATAAAAAATAACATTTTAAATGCAAAGAAGGCTGAGTTAAATTTACTACTCTTAGTTTCCTGAACTTTATGATAAACTAATTGAACAAGTATCAATTTTTTCTCATATAAATTTTTCTTTATTTTATAATGATGTTTCCGATTTACCAATCCCAACATAATTATAGCCTACAAAATTGCAGACCTGGTTGATATAAATTCGAATCCTTTCACAATTACCAATCTTGTTAGAGATTGCAATTCTGATTTCTCAAGTAAAAATAAATCTAACTTTCGTTAGCCAAACTCATGAAAAATAAGTAAAACCTACTAATTGGTTAATCTCAAATAGAAAAATGTTACACAATTCACCAATCAATTAAATTTTACAGACTGATTCCCTTTCCGAAATTACCAGGATTCGATCATCTCTAAATGGTTCTTAAACAAATATTCATTAGTCCAAAGTTGTCATTTTTCAATACGTTTAATAATTGCTCTCAAATACACGCAACTTTTCGTAGCAAATATCTCAGATGTGAAAACGGACAAAAATCGAGTAATTTGAAGGCATTTTTAATATATCTCCGTTTACAAAATCTCACACTGAGCAAATATATACATTTCATCAAGCTGCTCTAATAAATTTCAGAATATGATATGAGTCTATTTAGATAACGAGTTGTAATCAGACATTCATGAAATAAACCTTTTATATAAATTGTCAGCCATTATTATAGATTGTTTAGAGGGGTATAATGTGCTGGGTTCTGATGATGAATTCACGCAGATTGCACTGTCAAAATTAGCAGATTTACGCTGTATCATCCACCTATTAATGTATATAGTTCGGATTACCTTGGATAATTTAATAGAAGTATATGATGCGTGTATGATTTTAATAATGAAAATCATACACAGGCATAGCCATTTATCGAGAGTATGTCCGACGACGAATGTTAGTTTACTTACAAGATTATGATTATATTAAATCTTGATTTTTTTTATAGTAATTTAACAATAAAAATTTAGGTGCGAACCGATGGGAAAGCTCTTCCCTTTTTAGATCATAAAACATATTCAAATGTATTGTAAAATTATATTTTATGCCGAAATGTTAATATTTTTATTAATATATCACATATTATAAAAAATCACTCGGTGACGATGATATCAATTCATATTGTCCGTGTCTTCAAGTTTTGTTATTTATTAATTAATGATTATTATAATATACACTGTATTGTTTAAAATCATTTCCGACCAATTTATTATTCTGCATAGACTGTTATATTTTGTGTACAAAACACATAAGGAAATTGAATAAAAACTTGGAAGTAGGAGAAGAAAAATATAAATATATTCACATCGGTCTATATAAGTCTATATAATAGAGATTAATCACTGCATAAATACGTGAAGTAAAAAATAATCATTTAATAGAATTTCAACTGCTACCGATTAAAAAAGAAAAATATTTAAATAACTCACAATATTCTCTCTCGGGAAATCGATCATTGACCGACAAAGGTTAATTATCTGAAGCTAAATTGAGAATAAAAATGTATAATAGGCAATCAATATCATGATAATGTATATAATATATATTTAAATAGTGAAACAATGTTGCATAAACATAATACATTTCTAATTATTAGCTTACAAAAAATATTAATTCAATATTTTCAGTTGAGAAGATTTGGCTGTAAATTAATAGTAAAAGTAACGTTTTTGGTTTTTTATACTTCGAATGTGATCTAGACTACAATTTTGATATAGAACAATGTTATGAATAACAAACCAAATCATAGGATTAGGGAAAATAACCAAAGCTTCTACCACAAAGTTGTTGTTACATTGATAGTGTAAGTCACAGTATTCCGACAATTAATATCGTATACTTTACATTTATCATATAAATGTACAGTTTGAAAGAACGTATGTAAGTGGATTGAATATTTATTTAAAACATCTGTAAAATTTACATCAAACTGGACAAATAACAAATACATGAAATGTTTTGTTTTCAGATAACAAATAAATTGGATTTCTTTGTTTTGAAATATCAAATACATGAAATTATACACAAGACGGATCTTACCTATTTGGAAGAAAATGAACATTCAAATCATATACTACAGAAATAAATATAACCGAGAAGTTTACCTGGTACATACGAGGCGCTTTTGATAGCGCGTTCAAAAGCGCGTGGCCTAGCTCTAACGTGCGTTAGAAAACGCCATGTCAGTTTACGTTTGAGGGATTGAAGAAGTTACGGCTTGCGTGGGCCTATGGTGATTATATCAATTTTAATGAGGATACTTTGACAATAACTCTTTGGATGCTCAAACTCCACACTGTAGGTAGCACTCTAATAATTCATACACTAGAAACAATTCTCATTCATCATCTGGAAAGCCTTCTTTACCGCAAAGTTGGTGGGGCAAGTTTCGTCTGCAGATTAAGTGACGACAGGAGAGCTGCCTTGCGTTAATAAATCTTCAAGGGAGGCCTTTATAACCAATTTATTGGAGTGTGCAATAGCCCTCTAATTCAATCAAATGAGTTCTTAATGTAGTGGCTATCTAATTTACACTACAAGTACTTTTTGTAATTCTTTACCGGGTATTTGAAAGAATCAGACGCTAGTTTGAAAGATAACCACGGTAGATTTAGTTATTATTAGCAAGAAACTAAACTTATATATATGTAAATATATATTAATATATATGTACGTAAAGCGTTTTTGATTCTAATAGAATTCTAATTACTTTAGGAAATTCTGATATCACTCTATTCTCTTTGAGAATTTGTTTTTTGATAATTACTTTAGTTTCACGTTGAGTTGCATACGCGTGGAATAGTTCACAATGGTTGATGCTATCATTCAGGCATTTAGTTTCGCAATTAGAGACTCAAAGACTGTATTTATTTAAATTCATACAATGTGACGACAGAACAACTTTTGCCTCTATAAAAGGACTCTTTTGAAAGGAACAGGCAGTTCCAATGAAACTTGTATAACATTTAAAAGCTAAAGCAGTCACGTGCACTCCAAGTTCAGAGCATGAAAAGAGTTCATTTTCATAAATGGACTTGTAGTTGTATTATAAAATCCTGGAAAACATAGGTTGCAGGCAAATGTTTAGCTGAGTTCTGTCTATCTTTACAAGTGATTATTAGCCTAAAATTTTATGTTTTTCGTATATTTTTTGAACGAAAAATATAATAAAATGGAAATGATTTATTTATAGAGAAATAAACAAAAATCTGAATAATATAATCAACATATTAAAAATCAATATAATTCACTTTTTTTCAACCATCAGAATAATTTCAGCGAAAAATGTTTATTTGCTGATTATCTTGACAGTTTACTAATCTCCAAAAAGAAACTTCGCTCCTGCAATACTTATATTAATTGAAAAAATTAGTCCGGGAACATGAAGATAAAACTATAGGGACGGATGGGATATCACTGAGCACAATCCTACAAACTCTGTATTTACTCAAAAATTAAATGTATTAGAATTTTTTTTTCTCGTTATGAAATGGTCATAAATGAGGATGGTTCTCATCCAGTTTCGAAATAATACCTAAATAAATAAAATACTTATTGGTAATTTTTTGTGCGCAACTTTTAGTGAGTGTATAGGGGTATCACTGCGCACATGAAGGGGTATTACTGCGCAGTGCATAAATACAACACCTCTCTCCTCCACTTAAATACCTCTTGTCTTCATTTTAATGCCCCTCCTCCCCCTATCTAAACTCTCTTCTTTTCCCATCTGAATATTCCTCTACTCCAATCTTAATCCTCCTCTATTTCCATCTAAATCTCCCTCTCTTCCCATCTAAATTCCCCTCTCCTACAATTTTAATCACACTCTCTTCTCATCAAAATTCCTCTCTCTTCCCATCTAAATCCCCCTCTTCCTCATCTATTTCCTCCTCTCCCCCATCTATTTCCCCCTCTCCTACATCTAAATCCTGCCCCGCTCCATCTAAACGTCTATGTTTCCCCCTCTACATGCCCTATCCCCAATGTAATTGTCCCTTACTTTTTAAACACACATTTAATGAATCTGCAATATATTTAACTCTTAAATCTTACGTAACAAGTTAACTACTTAAATCAAGGAAATAATACGATCTTACTTTTATTATTAATCAATATTTAATTCAATAACCTCTCAACCCCCCCCCCCCCCCATAAATACCCACTCTCCCTATCTCAATACCCCCACATCAAGTTGCATAGCTACTACGATCGTAAGTTTATGGCTAATCAAATTTATAGTTAAATAACACCTAATTCGGTATTTATGCCTTAATTAAGAGCTAAACACACATAATTTCTTATATTTATTTACATACAAATATGGTCATTAATGATGCGTAGTGATACCCCTCTACCTCTAAATTATCTGGGGTATCACTACGCACGGTTGTGGCAGGAAAACCGTCAAAACTGAGAAGTTGAAAATTTGAAATAATGTAACTGTTATTGTTTGTGTTAATATGTTAAAACAATACGAATCTATAAATCTTGGTTCTTGAGTTATTGGAGAGTTTGCGGGATTTAAATATCACCAGCGCAAACTTTTTTCAGATCGTTTTGAGAGCAACACATATATCGCGACTTAACTCTAGAAATACTAATTGGATAATGGTACATCATGATATTTATGGAAGAAAAGAAGATGTTTGAAATGATGGTGCAATCAGATTTAGGCTAAAAACAAGTGGTTTCAAAATTATAAGAGGTGCAGAGTGATACCCCATAAAAAGGGTATGCGCAGTGATACCCCGTCCGACCCTATATATTATATGAAGATACCAGAAGAATAGAAAGCTGTGATATTTGTAATTAGCATCATGCAGTAATTATTTTATCTGATAGTATATCGTAACAGTGATTCTTTCCTCTGATAGTACTTCATCACAGTGACACTTTTCTCATATAGTACATCATCACAGTGACTCTTCTCTCTGATAGTACATCATCACAGTGACTCTTTTCTCTGATAGTACATCATCACAGTGACTCTTTTCTCTGATAGTACATCATCACAGGGACTCTTTTCTCTGATAGTACATCATCACAGTGACTCTTTTCTCTGATAGTACATCATCACAGTGTCTCTTTTCTCTGATAGTACATCATCACAGTCACTATTTTCTCTGATAGTACATCATCACAATCACTCTCTTCTCTGATAGTACATCATCATAGTCACTCTTTTCTCCGATAGTACATCATCACAGTGACTCTTTTCACTGATAGTACATCATCACAGTGACTCTTTCCTCTGATAGTACATCATCACAGTGTCTCTTTTCTCTGATAGCACATCATCACAGTCACTCTTTTCTCTGTTAGTACATCATCACAGTCACTTTTTTCTCTGATAGTACATCATCACAGTGACTCTTTTCTCTGATAGTACATCATCATAGGGAATATTCACTCTGATAGTACATCATCACAGGGCATATTTTCTCTGATAGTACATCATCACAGTGACTCTTTTCTCTGATAGTACATCATCACAGTGTCTCTCTTCTCTGAAAGTACATCATCACAGTGACTCTTTTCTCTGATAGTACATCATCACATGGCATATTTTCTCTGATAGTACATCATCACAGTGACTCTTTTCTCTGATAGTACATTATCACAGTGACTCTTTTTTCTGATAGTACATCATCACAGTGACTCTTTTCTCTGATAGTACATCATCACATGGCATATTTTCTCTGATAGTACATCATCACATGGCATATTTACTCTGTCAGTACATCTATTACATTTTACATTTTTAATCATGAAAGGTGTCCGTGAACTGAAAGCTATTAGGACCCAGAAGAAATTTAATCCAGTCTCCATATCTTAGAAGTGTTCAAACACTATAGTTTCCTCAAGTAAGTACTTATAATTCAAGTTATAAAGATGTTGAAGCTTGATATAAATTGTTTCTGCAAATACGAAATTCAGAATAAGGCTCTAGTGTTTCGTTCAAAGTGTTCTAATTAGAAGTAATGTATGACTTGGCTGTTGAAGATCTCTACGAAAGACGCTCTCCAAAGTCCTATGCGTAGTAAATTAATATAAAGTAGTTATGCTATCTACAATTTGAGTGACTAATTTTGATTTATATTTTTGACTAATATTTAGTATATTTTGACTAATATTTAGTATATTTTGACTAATATTTAGTATATTTTGACTAATATTTAGTATATTTTGACTAATATTTAGTATATTTTGACTAATATTTAGTATATTTTGACTATTATTTAGTATATTTTGACTAATATTTAGTAAATTTTGACTAATATTTAGTATATTTTGACTAATATTTAGTATATTTTGACTAATATTTAGTATATTTTGACTAATATTTAGTATATTTTGACTAATATTTAGTATATTTTGACTAATATTCAGTAAAAAGATGTAAAAGTTATAAAAAGTTATCGTATTTTATTGCTATCATTTTACTTTTCAATTAAATATCTTAAACTTGATCATTCATTCCAAATTATTATTAAAGAAACTGTGTCTGTCTCTCTGTCCGTGTGTCACAAAATGGGCTAAACAGACATTCTATCAACAGCGCCTCATAAAGTCCGTGCGACCCAATTTTATTAAGAATCTCGAATTAAAAAGAAAAATCAAAAGTTTGTGGCAGTTAATATTAATAACTTAAAATTTCATAGTTTTTACTTCTGAGGTTATATATAATTATATATATAATCTTACAACTATTGTATTGAATTAAATTTTCAATGAATGGGAAACATGAACTGCTCTAGTAATTGATTAAAAAAACTAGAGTAAAACATGGTAGGGTGATCAGTGATCACTTGATACTATTTTCCGAGGTCCCTACCATATTTTATTCTCTAGGCTGCACTTCGATTAGTCGATTGGTTATAATACCTATTAAGGACGAAGCTAATTCTAATAACTCACATTTAGAGGTTCAGCTGAATACTAAATCTTGATTATAGTTCTCAAGGGAACATGTCCTAATTAACAACTGAAATAGGGCGGAAGCAATCTTCAGGCTAATTAAAATAAAGAATGAAGCCACAGACGCCGTCATTAGCTTGTTGTTGGTTCAAGTGGCTGAATTTATAACCAAATTGGAGGTGAGTAAACGCTACGTCCTATTTTTCACTCTTCCAGAAATCCTAATTATCTTTTCGAATTTTTGCTTTCTAATGTAGAACATATATATTAGACGATGAATTCTAATTTTATAGAATGAAAGAAAAGAAATCGGAAATAGTGTACTCTGTATCACAATAATTAGTTTACTTTTTCATTGTGAATTTAGTTTACCTCTTAAATAGTTAATTTAATAATAGAATTCCTTTATGAATAGAATGTCCAATATAGAATGGTAAGTAAACTAAGTAAATTACCTTATAAACCACATAAAGTAAAAATATCGATATTCAATTCTCATTTTCAATTAAAAACAAAAAATATTAGTTTTTAACTATATATAGATAAATGTTAAATCACAAATTACTATTATCCATATATAAGTTTACAGAAAGTGCAAAACTTTCCTTTGATAGATGAGACATGAAGAAAATTGCATTAATTATACATCACTCTATTCCTGAATCCACAAGAGTGTAAATCATATAATTTATTGAACCACGGAGATCATTAGAGATGAGACGATAATTATTCATCGCGAGAGCTTGTCATAAAAAGTAGTAAACAAATATCTAGGAGTGCTGCCATCTGAATGAGGTGATAAACCTGAGCCACATGGCGGGAGATTTATTATTCGGATTATTAATGGCTTTCAGACACCCCGATGTGGATTTGGGAAATTAATTTGAAAAGGAATGATTTCAAAAAGTGTTGTCAATCATTGCTAGTTTTGGAAAAACTAGTTCCCTGTCAGTCAAAATACATGAATTAGGAGAAGTAAGATTCCCTACTCTATCAAGTTTGAAGAGTTTCTAACCCCGCTCTCTGTTCAAACTGTAATACACTGAAAACCCCGAAAGAAAATACAGTCCTTGTGTAAAATTCTCAGTCATAGTTCTTTTTGATTCTTCTGAAGTACACCACTTCTTTTTTCCCTTTGAAATAAGGTGTCAGTGCCGTCGTTTTATTTGCAACATCTGTTGTCTCCCAGCCTTACTACCATTTACACTTCTACACACCAAGAATTCTGATGCCAGGTATCAAAAAGAAACTAATTGGCAACCGAAACGAGGGCGGTAATGTTCATGTTGCTTACTTCCGGCCCCTCTCCTTTCAACTTCTAATTACCGTATCACGATGATCTTCTATTGGCGAAGAGTGTCGCAATGTGAATAGTTAGAAGTACTTTCGAGTTTAACATTTAACCCAATAATAGAATCTAGATTACTCATAAAAATTCAAGATGAACTAACTTGAAAGTAAATATACTCATTAAAGTTTGTTCAAGCTATGATATAGAAATTTCAATATGATTCTATGTCAGTTAATATTTTAAGCTGGTAGAAGAATTCCATTTTGGTAATTCTTGAATATGAGACTATTTATTTAAAGAGTCCTGTATATTCAGAACCAAAAAGAAAATGGAATGAAATGACGACGCTCTAAGAATGTTTGTTCGAAGAACAGTTTAGAGGAGATCCTGTCTGAATATTTTACTTGGAGTGAACTTTGCAAACAGTTGTTATTGTTGCAATTTGGGTGGGAAGAAATTAAATTGTTTTCAAACTATGTTTGTTTTTTGGAATACCTGTTTTAATAGAATATAGAAAGCCTAAAGTGCTCTTTATTCATGATATATGTGCAATAATGGACCCCAGTAAGATTCTGAGAACACTTTCATGGAAGTTGGCAGTCTAAACGCTTGTAAACATTAAACAATTAATGGTATATAGCTAATATTAAGGAGTTTTGGGCTCAAGTACCTAGATTAAGATAGCCCAAGCTTAACAGTAATATTATCATAGAGTATTTCTTGAAGCTCTATGAACATAAATTTTCATAGATATTTCTCTTATTTTTCCTAAACGCTTGTGAACATTAAACAATTAATGGTATATAGCTAATAATAAGGAGCTTTAATCTCAAGTATCTAGATTAAGATAGCCCAAGCATTCCATTAAACAAGTAACAGTAATAATATCATAGAGTCATTCTTGAAGCTCCCTGCACACAATTTTACTTAGATGTTTCTCTTATTTTTCTCATTTGAAGAGCAAACAATTGCCCCCATTAAGAGGGATGTTAAACGCCAAGATACCCGATAGTGCCATTGTTTTTTCCTTTATGAGGCTGGCACAACGAGGGGAGGGCTTATTTGCTTACTCATGATTACTGCGGCTAGTAGGAAATGACGTGGATAACATAGGCATCTTCTTTCCTTATCAATTTCCAAAAGATAATGAGCTTTCTTAGTTACTTATACGCCATTTAAAATGTCTATAACAAATACATAGTAGCCAGTTAGGGGATACAATCAGACCCATAATGGAAATGTAAAATAAAACAAAGTAAACTTGTTAGGGGGGTTGTGACGATGTGCGTTTAAAATCATAGAGTCCGAAAATAGTATAGACGGAGAGAATTAAAGAGTATTGAATGGTTCTACTATAGTATTCGATACCATTTCATTTCGTCTGTGATATTCTTAAGATCTATGATTATAAAAGCATATTATCACAACCCTACATCTTATCACATATGAAACATTCGTTCACTAATCTTTAATGGAATAAAAATCCACAGATAAGAAATAACCAAAGCGAGATAAGTATTTTGTTAATGGTATGTGATGACGCCAGACCGTCCATTTTGTGTTCTTTGTGTCCTAAGCAAAATCATCGTTGACTTTCACAGTGATTGCAGTGAAGTAAATGAGATGAAGAAGATCTTCAGTATACCTGATGAATACTAATGATTGCAATCATGTAAAAATTGTATGGGAACAGGAACACAAATTACTAACATTGAAAAATGATAAATACTGTTTTGTCAGATCATTTCTCCGATAGTACACTAGTATTACAATTACCAAAGTATTAAAAGATAAATAGTCTTATATATCCATATATATATCCAATACTGTATGTCCTGTATTGTCACTTATATAGTATATCCATATATAAGTGGCTATACAGATTTCTATTTCTTGTCCTGATGATGAATAAAAACTTCTCTATTCGAAAGCTTGAAACATAAAAAAACCTTCAATGTTTAGTTTTAATGATACAATTAATGATACAACTTTATTGAAATATAGAATATCATAAAATTGGACTCTAAATCAAGCCCAAATATATGTATTCCTGCTGAAACCAGGACCTATTTAGAAAAAAAACATTTTAATTACCTCTTGTTAATCATATATAAGTAAATTTTCACGTGTTTTCAATCACGAAATTACTTACAGATGTTTTAGTTGTTTCTTTAGTCGTGGCATTCAAGTTAAAATGTTTCATTTATTAACACTCCCCAGTGTAAGTAATGGTCTCTAGAATGTCTAAAACATTACGTGAGATGGTGTCTTAAAATCCCCTCGTTGACATTCACTATTTGTATGCCCTCAGCTGTTCTTCTGCCATATCATTTTCTTCTTTGAATTAACTCGAGCTGCTTATGCGGGCAGATTGGAGTCGTCAAACTCTTAGGAGTTCCTTGCAATTAATTATCATTTGGATGATTAGCTGAATAAAGATGATTAGCTGAATAAAAATGATTAGCTGAATAAAAATGATTAGCTAAATAATAATGATTAGCTAAATAAAAATGATTAGCTAAATAAAAATGATTAGCTAAATAATAATGATTAGCTAAATAATAATGATTAGCTAAATAAAAATGATTAGCTAAATAAAAATGATTAGCTAAATAATAATGATTAGCTAAATAAAAATGATTAGCTAAATAAAAATGATTAGCTAAATAATAATGATTAGCTAAATAAAAATGATTAGCTAAATAAAAATGATTAGCTAAGTAAAAATGATTAGCTGAATAAAGATAATTAGCTGAATAAAAATGATTAGCTGAATAAAGATGATTAGCTAAATAAAGATGATTAGTTACATAGATGATAAACTACGTAAAGATGATTAATTACATAATAACGATTATCTACATTAAAATGATTAGCGAAATGCAGAAGAAGAAGATTAGCTATATTATGAAGAATAGCTACTTAAATAGCATTAGCTTCGTTAAGATTATCAGTATAATAAATCTATGATTAGCAATATATAAGGTGATTTTTTACATAATGATGATTAGTTGCATCAAGATGATCAGATTTATAAAGGTATGAATAGCTGTATATGTAGCTGATTACCTCTACAGAGAAGATTAACTTTATTTTCCAACTACCGATTGTTCTTTTCTTTTGCGATTCTAATTCGATTCTATATATAATCAACTTCTATAAAATCGTCGAACTGATTGATGTGCATTGTGCAAGGTTTAATTATTTTCATTTTTGTAAATCGAAACATAATATTAGAGGTTACATGCATATATGAAGATTCCATTTATCATTGTTTAATTATTAAAATCATTGATTACATCCACAGTGCAACAATCTTTTTGTATAGAAGACTATTAATGAAAATAACTGCTCAATATCTTCAACTGAAGTGCTAAAATGGTAAAGTAACATGTTTGAATTCGCTTTAGAGTGTATCTGTTGAATTGATTTCATGAAAGATATACTGAATTATATTTAAGCCATACTTTGTTCCAAATGTCTGTGGAAATTCACATTTAATTGGGCAAAATACAAATAGTTTTCAATTCATTGTTTGATTTTTCATGTTGGCAATATAGCAATAAAATAATTTATGATTTAAATATATAAATTAAGTTGCCCATTTAGTAAGTTATTTCAGAGATGATTTAGTAGGTAAGTAATTCATTTTGTAATATTCCGTATGAAAGCGTTGATTATAAGTATTCTTCAAATTAACTATTCAAAAAGTTTTAAAAGTTAATAAAGCATCACTTAAGGCTCTGTACAACTTTTCTTGGATGCTTCACAGTTAATTTAAAGAGATTTGTTCTTAGAAGATCACTGAGTCATTTCCAAAGAATTTAACCTCTGGAATCACAGGAGTCTCCTCCAGTTCGAGTTAGTCTGATTAGCTCCGAGTAATAGGAAACATTTCAATGCAACGCAAACTATTCCTCAGAGACGAACAATATCCGTGAGAAGACGCCGTATGTTCCTTATGAGATTTTCCTTACTGGGAGATTACCAACGTCCATTTACCAGAAGAAAAATTACCACTTTAAGGGAGGGAATATTTCGGAACACTCTCACCACCCAGTTTGCACCAATTCCACCCAGAATTCCACTCCGTGTTGTATTTTTTCCTGTCCACACACACAGCAGTTAAAAATGTCGGGGATGACAGATTAGATTTCTTCCCATCATAAATCCTTTAATTTCTCCTGCGATTCATTTAGTCCAGAAACGAATTAATTTTCATTGCATTCACATTTTTTTAATTTCATATTCTGTAAGATTTTAATAATGAGAGAAAAATGATCAATACTTTTCATATGAAATATATTTCATCGTTTAAATTCACTCGAATTTAGTTTTATTTTCTTTTGGTTGAAGATTCGAAATCAAAGTCACTAAATCTTCATCTTCTATTGATTTCAGATAATAGAAACAATTTGAATTCCATTCGTTTCATTTGCCAAGCG
The DNA here is from genome assembly GCA_947561585.1 of Caprella mutica. Lineage (NCBI taxonomy): Eukaryota > Metazoa > Arthropoda > Malacostraca > Amphipoda > Caprellidae > Caprella > Caprella mutica. Next base: position 25,947 of record CANNZV010001469.1, on the reverse strand, counting down.
ATTTTATTAGATACTGTATTGAATATGGAACATTTCATCTCTAACCGCAATTTAGATGAGAGATCTTTCATTCAATCTATATCACATTTATTCATATTTTATTACAACTTTAACATAATATAAGATTAAATTATTCTCATCAAACTCTTTTTAATTAAATTATATATAGTAAATGTGGTGCTCTGAGCCTAGCTCTATATTGATCAAATTTTCTTTAGTGTGCCATAAAAAGGCCATCAGTTTTCTAAAAAGGATGACCATTCATGGCAGACTAGAGAAAAAGTGTTCACTATAGAGGATGCTTCTTTACTCAGGACTCTACATTCATTATACAGGATTTCATTATAGAGGAGTTTTACTGTCTATTTTAGATGATATTTCACAAATATTATAGATTATCGACCATCATCATTCATCATCTTCCGAATTCATCAAATACCAAAAAAGCTATTATCCCATTCCGACCGTAATTTATCGAGCAACTCAGAGCATGATATCTGCACCTTTCAATCGAAAGAACGAACCTGTGGTATAAATGGAAGATTGAGAAGTCCACGTAAAAGCATTATAGAGAAGTCCACGTAAAAGCATTATAGAGAAGTCCAAGTAAAAGCATTATAGAGAAGTCCACCTGGAAGCATTATAGAGAAGTCCACGTAAAAGCATTATAGAGAAGTCCACCTGGAAGCATTATAGAGAAGTCCACGTAAAAGCATTACAGAGAAGTCCACCTGGAAGCATTATACACAACCCTCAAACATATGAATGGCAAACAGCGCTCAATATTAGTTTGAAAAGCAATTCCGCCGTAATTACGGAACTCGAAAGAGCTATATACGAGTCTTGTTAGAGAAGTTATCTCGGGACCATATTGAAACATAATAATTCTCAAAGTTATATGGATGTCGTAACACGTGGAATCAACTTCTGAAAACAGATCTTAACTCATTGAATTGATTATTCAATCTCACAACTTTCATTGTGCTAAAAGACTTGCTATATTCAATAAAATTACTTAAATCCTGGAACTACCGACGAACATGAGAGTCCCATTCTGGTGGGAATCCTAGATTTATAATAAGACTTGATTTAAGTGGCTGAAAATCTGTGAATTTAATTGTCTATAACATATTCATTTATCGTATGAATAACAATGAAAATAATTCAACACGTTTTGTTCTATTTAGTTTTATATTGAAGAGGGACTCTGGTTAACGGCGATAGATAGCCGCAGTTGCATCACACATTGCGTCACTCTGAAAAAAACCTAATATTCTTGGACAGTGGTTGTGTCTCAACCTGGCTCCACACTCCACAGTCCCACCTTGAAACAATAGGATAAAATACTATATATAACAATACATGTTGCATTAATTTGATTCATATTTACACGATGCATAAATACATTATATACAATTAAAGTCACTAAGTTCGTCAATTATTTTTTAAACTATGAATAAATTTTTTCCTATCGGAACGGGCCTCTCAGACCCGTTGGTCATTGCAGGGTTGAGTTACATTTCATTTAGTTGATACCTAGAAATATAGGTGAACACCGTACTAAAATCAGGACACTTACAGTGCCCGAAAATTGGGGGTTTACAAGTGATCAATAACCTAAGTTGCCCCCCACTTTCCGACTACTATGGGTGTCCGAATAATGAAGCGTTCCGCCATTGTAAATTAAAAAATGAATGTTAGAGCAAAATATAACTTAATTCAATATTAATTGATAAGTATCAGTACAATATATTTATAATCAGGGTAATATTAATATATATAATCATGTAATACTAATTACGATGATTATTCGTTGTTCATCACCAAGGAATAGCAGAGTTCCAGAAATTATCCAATAGAAGACCAAAAGTATTATTAATTTTATGGTAAATACCACATCGCAGCTGGATACATGGGAAGTTTTATATGAAATATTAATCGCCAATTGATCGGGGATTATATTTTCGTGTTTGGGCGGTGTTTTGTGTGTGTGAGTGTCCTTATTTTGTCGAATCTGTGAGGAGTATAAATTGGTGTCCCTAACTGCTGGCCAGGCTATATAATGCCTCATTTACGACTGACTGCAGAATATTGGTTCGTAACGCATTCAAAAAGACCATTCGGCCGCTACCGACTACAGATGGGAAATACTCCATATTGATCCTCACGACCAATAATAATTATTAATGGCATATAAAAGTACAGAATAAGACTTTCCTGAGGAGGATTAGGATTTGTTAGAGTACTGTAAGACGATTAGATGTTAATAAAGGGACTTCAATTAAGCTCTATACAAACTAAATCGAAACAAATAGCCAATGGATAAATTCATCTACCATATCTTTTGTACTCTTATTCACCGGAATTCTTTACTGCATTTTAATGGCAAAGAAACTCTAAATAATTGAGAAAGAACTTCCTTAATTCAATTTAGTTTTAATTAAGGAACTGCTATACAATAGACTTGGAAAAGAGCCAATATTTGAACCTCTTTTTTTTGTAAGGAGGATGGAAAATGATTGTGGTGGAACAATTCAAATGTAAGCGATATGCAAACAGGAAAACCACTCGAATAATGCGATATCGTATATTTCTGAGTCAGACGATTCATTTAAGTACCATATTTTATGCAGCTGAATTGTCTCAATTGCTTGGATAGGATTTTATGTCAGTGTGAGATAACATGTAAAATGCCAATTAGTAATAATTTAGATGTATTTAATATACATATATCGTAGTAGATATTTATCAGACTCATCTTAGATATTTATCAGACACATCATAGATATTTATCAGATTCGTCGCAGATATATCTTCAAATATTGATGACATGATACGGTGAAGCCACTTTTTTAATTGAAGGAGCCACAATCAATCATTAAAGACCTCCCCAATACTGTACTAAATATCAGCTAAATGATTATAGAGCAATCATATATAATATAATTTGTTCATATAGGAATTGGAATATTCAACTATTATCAAAATTCTGCATGACAATTATGAATAGTTTCTGCATTACAACCGCTTATTTTAGATATCACAATTTATAATCAGATCACTCACTATACACACTTTCAATTCAAATGACTGTATACTAATTCAATCAGAGTTAAATTGACAGAAGCCTAAAAGCCCCACTGATTATCTGTAAATCGCAGAAGCAATCGCAAGGTTCCTCATTGTTTGAATTATTAGACCCATAAAAGGGCTTCTGGTTCGTTAAAATCAAGCTAATTCATTAAATTAATCTCTCGATAATGAATGACAGCCATATTAAAAGTAGGCTTAGTGCTTAATACACTTGGCTTTGTGTAGGGTGATGAAATATTGTAAAGGTTCCTTCTATACTCATAATTCTCGGAAATCTAATGGCCCTTAGAAAATTCTGCTTCATCTTCAGGACTACTATTTTACACCCACTGTACGAATACTGCAAGAGTACTTGAGTGTCCAAATAATGCGATCTCTTCCTTCGTCAACATCATCGTTCAAGATTTTGTTCTGAATTGTTCAAAGCATTCAAATAAATGTCGATTATTAAAGTAGATTAATTTATAGTGAGGGATATTATATAAAGTTGACAATTATATTTTAAACAAATTTTTAATTTCTTTCTTCCTGAGTCTAGAATGGGCGGCACCTCTATGGTTAGAAATTGGAAGTTACTACCATTAAAAATATTGTTTTTAAAATATTGGTCCTTGTGGATAAGTTTTTTACGATAATCTTTTTAAAGTTACTAACTAATTAATGATTGGTGTGCACGACAAACTAGCGGATACAATAAACTACATAATAGCCATTTATGTTGAAATTCAATTCATAACTTCTTCAAAGGAAGAAGAGCCAAGAGAGGGAGGAGCAATATCTGTTTAGTACTCCGCCCCCAGTTGGCTCCTCCTTGCCGACAAATCAGAGATGAGTTATCCTTGAAACTTTATCCTTATAAACATTATTCTTGCAGCACTCTATCAATAGAGACTTATGCGGTAGAGGCAGTAACTCAAAAATATTATGCACTTTTTACTATATTTCTAAAATTTTAGACATAGGAAACATAATTTTTTTGTGTCATAATCGAAGAATTTCAAAATTATCATGAACAAAAATATTAAATACACTTTTGATCTTTTAACAAACGAATTGGTGTCGACTACCAATTTTCATTGGATATTAAATAGAAAGCAAAATAGTTCAACTCTTTCGTCTCTATATTATTTGGTCCAAAAGAATGGAAAGAACATCAGGTGGTCGGTTGAAGAAACTTTAGACACACAATCTTCGAACACAAATTCGAAGAACGATCGTCTAGCTGTTGCATTTAATCTACAGAACTGAAATGCAGAAGCTGGATATAGAATCCTTTGATCTGGAATAAAGAAATCTGGATGGGCCGAATAATCCACGTACAGCTACATCCAACGACCAAACTTCTCCAGTTATGCTCTTAAAAACGAGAGATTTTCTGCAATATGCTTTAAACGAGAAAAGCGAATATTAGATGTGATTTTATTCAAGGGAAGATAAGTTCTCTGGTATTTCCTAATATAGGAAAGAAAGGGTGATGGCAGTCATATGCCGGCGACTCGAATTCAATTATGCTAATTTGATGTGCAACCTTAACGATACCCCTCTGCTATCAATCATACCCTTAGAACCAAGTAAATATTTCCTCATGGAAGATTGATTACTCTTTCATCTCCCGTGAGTCGATTATATCTTGCCTATCAATACCAATTTTAAATTAATCTAAATGGATTAATATATATGATCAAATTCTTATCACTATACATTAATAAATGAGCAAATACGTAAGTTTCACTGCAATTGAATCTGTAATTCCGTCATCAGTTGTTGTCCAATATATTTCGAATCAGGCGAAGGCGTTTCAACAATAGAAATGATTCAGTATGGAACTTTGTATCTGATATAGTTAGGCAGAGTTCAACCAAAACAAAGACGCCTGGAATAATTATTCGCCTGATAAGAAAGGGGGGGGGGCTATTGTTTGATTGTAGATACAAATGGTCTCTGATTGTTGAACTAGAGTAACAATAATGTGTATTGTAATTGTAAGATTTGAATAATTAGCTTCATTTAAGATGTTTTATATTTGAAGTTGGAGATAAATTATATGAAAATTGCAGTAAATCATTTTTAGAGCTAAATAATTACAATTAACTTAATTGAAAAAAATAATATGTCATTTTTTTTATAGCTCAAAAAGAATTTGCTCGTTTTTCAAACCGAATTAAAATCGTTTTGGTCGTTTGGGTAGTACTGATAATATTTTGGAGCTGATAGATTCACATTTTTGTTGTACATTTCAATAGAATATAATTTAACAAAATGAGTCCAAATCACAATTCATAAGATGATCGATCGTTAAATTTAATTCAAATTAAATAATGTGATTGAAATCTTCTGAAATATTATCAGTTCGCTATTTCGGTTGCAGAAGAAAATTTCCACTGGAATAAAAAGAAACCTGTAATATATCAAACATAAATTGCTAGTCCTGATAAGAAGCATTCAGAAATTTAAACAAAATCCTTTCGATCATATTTTTATTCCACAAGCACAAAATTGTAAATGTTTGGTTTTCAAATCGGGTTTTGTTTTCATTTTTCTGTTTCCGACATGTTGCAGAGCTTGAAGAAGATTATTGAAATTTAAAGATAATACTGTTGTATTATTCGTATAAAGAGTACGTCTCAAATGAATATTTGTATATTGGAATATAAGTTGTTTACTTAATTACAGCCCCGACTCAATGATACGATAATCATAATTTGAATTTTGGTATCAAATTATAGGTTTGATAATAAAATATTTTAAATGTAATTGTAAAAACCTAAAGTCATTAACGTCTAATTAATGATTCTTGAAATTTTTGATCTTCGAAACCCTGATCTTCTACTAGAAAAAATTATAGCATATCACTAATATAACTTCTTTAACACTGAGGCAGATAATCGAATGTTTAATTGTGCAGATAAGCTTTACGAAGAGGAACGTAATGAAAGTTTGCAAATAATTTGTAAAACACTAAAAATACAGAAATTTTTTACTCTAATTAAAGTATGTAGTTTGGAAATAAATTAAAATTGAATATAAAACATTTAAGATATACACTAGAATATGTTACACCATTTTATATTGCGGAGATTCATTTTTGAGATATTATTTTTTTTGTAAATGAATGTACCTATCTATTCATTCAAACAATTTTCATATACGGTGCAATCTCAAAATTTTAAAACTAACAACATATAGATTTATAAACGAAACAACATAATTTTATTCAGTGAAACGTAAAAATCATTATTTATAAAATCTACAATAAATTCAAACGTATTCAATGTATCAGAACGAAAATCTTATGCTATACGAATAGTCGCGATAAAAGTTTTTGTATAAACTGAAAATTCATACATCAAAGACTTCGAGAACATTTTTTTCCTTCTTTACCAGCGTTGCCTAAGAAAAAAGTGAGCACATGAGAAGTTCTTAAATTTCCTTTCAGAATCGCTTGATAAAATAAAGTCCTGGAATATGAACAAACTTAATTCAAATGCTGCATTTTACGCTAAACTGAAACTCAGCGGAAAACAGAATAGTTTGAGTACCTTGTATCAAATTAATCTATTTCATGCAAATATATTCGATTAAATGTGCAATGTATTCATCTTCACAACAGATCGACAATGTCTAGCCATCCATGAATGAATTCTCAAAAAAATACTCCCCCTCCGTTAATTCTAATTACGTTAGGAACACTCGAGAGGGATGGAAAAGGCTGGGACTTTTACAAGGATATCTTCTTTTTATCCTCTTCCTTTTGATCAATCTAATCCACCTTATTAATTAACAGGATTCCTCTAAAAGCTTCTTCTCCTGTCTCATTGATGTTCAGTCGCAGTGGTAGAATTTGTTATAGGATTATACGTCCTCGAGCCCATTCAATCCACTTTATGTATCGATAATTCTATACAATTTTTGGTGTAATAATTCGTTATTAGGCACAAAACTTTTCTAATTTTGTAGAGTGAGAATTTTTCAGTAGGAAATTATCTGGATATATTTTACATGAAATGGGAAAAAAGGTCGAATTTTGAAGCATTATTAGCGGCATCAAATAGATTTTCAATCGATTTTAAATGTTCTACGAATTAATCATCCTATTTTTAATTATATATCATGAGCGATCGAAATTTTTCATATATCAAATTTTTTTGAAAAATGTAGTATTAAAATAAAACAAATTCTCAAAACAGCAACACAATTTATACAAAATTAATTACCAAATAGAAAAGTAATGAATTTTATATGCAAAGATATTACTACGCATATGCATATGCTATTTTGAAAAAAAATTATAATTATACAATTTACACTGCACTCACACGGTGAAAGTATTATAACAAATAATGAAATAGCTACTGAAATGGAAAAGGCAATTACGGTATGTAGAAATGTCTAATGAGTAGCGAATTAATTATTCATTAAAGCATTAGTTGTTGGAAATTCCGATTAACGAATTCAAAGTGTATTTTTTTTCAATATTTATACATTAAAATTTGAACCTAGCAATTAGAATAGATATTGAAATTATAATTTGTTCAAATCTAAAATGATTATAAACATAAAAGTGACGTAATGAATTCATCACATAAAAATCTTTATTTGATATATTTTCATACATTCAGCCACTGAATACATTGATCAACAATGATTATTAATTTCATCCATTATATAACTTGATTAAAATGGTTATTATACAATAAATGATCAATAATTAATTTCGAACGATGTACATTGTACTTCAATTGAATCCATTACAATTTAGTGTTGCGTGATTTAATTCGAACGCATTCGAATGAAGCCGAATTGATTATTACGAATTAGGCCAAATCGAAACTGAAAATAATTTAAGTCAGAAGTGTATATTTTTGTAATAAAAAATATTATAATTAATAGTACTACTAGTTTTTGATAGAGACAATATATATATTTATCGAAATAAAAGTTACCGCCGCAATATATCGATGATAAAAAGATCATCTATCTTCAACGCTAAATGAACGAATCTTAGAAATTCCATTCGTTATTATCGTTAAACTTTAGAAACCTAGTCTATCATTCTTAACCAAAAAAACAACTATATACGAAAATCAACTAAGCAAACATGATTCAAATAGGGAATTTTGACAATTTTACATAAAGATTACTTTATTTCTATGATCTTTTTTATCATTGATCATAATAGCAAATCGTAATTAGATCCGACGATCGGCAACTCTATTTTATGTTAATACGAATCCATATACTTCAACTCTATTCGAAAAAACTCTATGATAACTATCATTATATATTCATTTGTATCCATGAAACCGGCAGGTACCATCGATACCAATCGAAATATTAATTAAATAATCAAGATTATATAGTTTTTTCTTTTGTAACCGAAAATGTGAAACTGACCGATAATTGGCAATACACCTTAGGATGATTCATTTCGAACTGCCTTTTGTACAAACCGTGTGATTTGTTCAAATAAATGACAGCATCTTGGTCTTCAATCAGATAATCGGAACTGTGGTTCATCCTGCCACTATTTTTAGGATGGGTTGAAGCTTGAAAACATTTCCATCAATCAGCTTTGAGTGTCACATCAATCAAGGCGTTCGCGAAGAGAATTTCACAGGGCAAAGAAAAGAAAACTTTGTTTTTAGTATTCTTCCCGCTAAGCAAGTCTCTGGACATATCTTGTGCTCTTTCTATTTTTTATCCCTGGCGTAATTAGATGGAGATTTTAAGGAATGGATAAGATACCTAATGGATTTAGGAGCAATGATAAGCTATAGATTAAAAAATAATTGATTTTCTTATTAGTAAGGATGTTTATATTTATATTTTTTGATATAGCTTGTGCCGATTTCATTTTTTATCCCCGCCGTAATTAGATTGAGATTTTCAGGAAAAGATAAGATACCTAATGGCTTACAAGCAGTGATAAGCTTTAGATTAAAAAATAATTGTTTTTTTCTATTAATAGGGATGTTAATATTTTAAATTAGAGAGAAAAATTATTTATATTTTCATTTCCTATTCCACCAGTCGTAGGGAATTTTAACGCCATCTTTTCCCTATATTAGATTATAAAATATTCAGAATGAATATGCTTATTATGAACATTAGAAAAAATAGCCTGTATTAATAATGTATTTTTATGATTATTCATGAAGCCAACAAATTACATGGTGATTGGAAATGCGGGATATGGTCGCAGGGGGACTCGAGGCGTAATTATCATAATTATTTCAGTTTTTATGATGTTATCTTCAGGCATTCTGATAATATCTAATTAACATTCGCATGTACATTAATGAACAGCCAACGGAATAGCACCTATTTCAACTGAAGTATAGTCACAATGGACTGGCGAATATAAACTAGGTAGCTATGTTTCTTAGGCCTATATTGGGACAACATTAGCAATATTGAGACAACATTGGCAATATTGAGGACAACATCGGCAATATTGGGACAAATTTGGGATAACATTCGCCCAAGAATCATTGCTAGCTCACAAAGAAACAAAGAATTCATACCAAAAGAGCACCTATCGAAAAGAGGAATTAATTGTAGCGGTGCATTGAACGGCCAATAAATCAGCAATTGGCGATGGTGTGGAGAGGGGACCTCGTGGCCTAGCTAGTGGGGAGGTGGTCTCGACTGATGTAAAGTTGGCACGGATTCAAAAGATGCAGCAGGGGGTGGCGACGTTCCGAAGAAGGTCGATACACAGAGAGAAGCTCTGGCAGCTGATGTTACTAGAATCATCCAGGGAGCCGATAAGTGCACATTGGGGATGTGAGTGCCACAATCAACTAACCACTTTCATACTTTAGTTAATGGAGTTAGAGGAATGAGATCTAAATTATATAACAACTAACCACTTTCATACTTTAGTTAATGGAGTTAGAGGACTGATATCTAAATTATATAACAACTAACCACTTTCATACTTCAGTTAATGGAGTTAGAGGACTGAGATCTAAATTATATTACAACTAACCACTTTCATACTCCAGTTAATGGAGTTAGAGGACTGAGATCTAAATTATATATCAACTAACCACTTTCACTCCAGTTAATGGAGTTAGAGGACTGAGATCTAAATTATATTACAACTAACCACTTTCATACTCCAGTTAATGGAGTTAGAGGACTGAGATCTAAATTATATATCAACTAACCACTTTCACTCCAGTTAATGGAGTTAGAGGACTGAGATCTAAATTATATAACAACTAACCACTTTCATACTCCAGTTAATGGAGTTAGAGGACTGAGATCTGAATTATATAACAACTAACCACTTTCATACTCCAGTTAATTGAGTTAGAGGACTGAGATCTAAATTATATAACAACTAACCACTTTCATACTCCAGTTAATGGAGTTAGAGGACTGAGATTTCAATTATGTAACAACTAACCACTTTCATACTCCAGTTAATGGAGTTAGAGGACTGAGATCTAAATTATATAACAACTAACAACTTTCATACTCCAGTTAATTGAGTTAGAGGACTGATATTTCAATTATGTAACAACTAACCACTTTCATACTCCAGTTAATGGAGTTAGAGGACTGAGATCTAAATTATATAACAACTAACCACTTTCATACTCCAGTTAATTGAGTTAGAGGACTGAGATCTAAATTATATAAAACTAACCACTTTCATACTCCAGTTAATTGAGTTAGAGGACTGAGATTTCAGTTATGTAACAACTAACCACTTTCATACTCCAGTTAATTGAGTTAGAGGACTGAGATCTAAATTATATAACAACTAACCACTTTCATACTCCAGTTAATGGAGTTAGAGGACTGAGATCTAAATTATATAACAACTAACCACTTTCATACTCCAGTTAATGGAGTTAGAGGACTGAGATTTCAATTATGTAACAACTAACCACTTTCATACTCCAGTTAATTGAGTTAGAGGACTGAGATTTCAATTATGTAACAACTAACCACTTTCATACTCCAGTTAATTGAGTTAGAGGACTGAGATTTCAATTATGTAACAACTAACCACTTTCATACTCCAGTTAATTGAGTTAGAGGACTGAGATTTCAATTATGTAACAACTAACCACTTTCATACTCCAGTTAATGGAGTTAGAGGACTGAGATTTCAATTATGTAACAACTAACCACTTTCATACTCCAGTTAATGGAGTTAGAGGACTGAGATTTCAATTATGTAACAACTAACCACTTTCATACTCCAGTTAATGGAGTTAGAGGACTGAGATCTAAATTATATAACAACTAACCACTTTCATACTCCAGTTAATGGAGTTAGAGGACTGAGATCTGAATTATATAACAACTAACCACTTTCATACTCCAGTTAATGGAGTTAGAGGACTGAGATCTAAATTATATATCAGGAAAAATGTTGAACTAACTTTAAATATTACATATATTTTAAGGATTTTGGATGTGTACCCAAAAAAGTAGAGTTATGTGTGATTAAAAAGTTTGAGTCATGAAGTTAATGATAAATATATTAGCAATCTTAAATTTATTAATTGAAATAAGATTAACTCATTAGCAATGCTCCATTTTATCACAAACATATGAAAAATATCTTGTACAATTCATTTCCAAATGGAATAAATATATAGGCAATTGTTTATTCATATATTGAAATAGATAACTTTATTAACAATTATGCATCTAATTATTGATATAAGATAAATTTATAAGCAATTGTTCATATCATTTTTTAAGATAATCAATAAGATAATAAGAATAAGAATAAGATAATCAATAAGATAATAAGAATAAGAATAAGATAATCAATAAGAGAATAAGAATAATAATAAGATAATCAATAAGATAATAAGATTAAGAATAAGATAATCAATAAGAGAATAAGAATAATAATAAGATAATCAATAAGATAATAAGAATAAGAATAAGATAATCAATAAGAGAATAAGAATAAGAATAAGATAATCAATAAGAGAATAAGAATAAGAATAAGATAATCAATAAGAGAATAAGAATAAGAATAAGATAATCAATAAGAGAATAAGAATAATAATAAGATAATCAATAAGATAATAAGAATAAGAATAAGATAATCAATAAGAGAATAAGAATAAGAATAAGATAATCAATGAGAGAATAAGAATAAGAATAAGATAATCAATAAGAGAATAAGAATAATAATAAGATAATCAATAAGATAATAAGAATAAGAATAAGATAATCAATAAGATAATAAGAATAAGAATAAGATAATCAATAAGATAATAAGAATAAGAATAAGATAATCAATAAGAGAATAAGAATAAGATAATCAATAAGAGAATAAGAATAAGAATAAGATAATCAATAAGAGAATAAGAATAAGAATAAGATAATCAATCGAATAAGATAATCAATCGAGAATAAGATAATCAATCGAGAATAAGATAATCAATCGAGAATAAGATAATCAATCGTACGTGTTTTCTATTCGAGAATCAAAAACATACATTCAATATCGCGTCTTCAACCGCTGTATCATTTTATATTGAAATACTTGCCACACTCAGAATAAATTGATATTCTTTCAATCTAGCGAAATTCTGACCGAAAAATGACATTCTTACTCGATAAATTACAGGCGATGGGAGGAGGGAAAATTCATTCATCAAAATTTCACAGGTTCCGCTTACAGAATTTCTATATTCTTTAAATAGCAATAAGCGCAATGAGGAATAATATTAGCAATGACTGGCTCGCTCCTTTCAATACATCTGATATTGATATCTCTTTTATTATATACTTTTCTATTCAGAGGGACGTTGTTGTCATTGTATTAGCAAAGTAAACAGGAAAGGGAGATTCACATGGAACATTTATTAGCCAATAATGCCGTGGTTCTAGTTATGTATGTAGCTACACCGCCTAGATTCTATTGTCATCTGATGGAGAAAAGACCTGTTTTATTAGATGAGATTTCAAATAAGATGTTTTAGTTATTGTCTCTTTAATATCAGAACTTGAGGGACTAGATTTGATCAGCCATAACGATTTTCTTTCGGAAAAACTTGCCTTTGTTTTGGCATGATGATACATGAAATATCAAAACTTTTTGATTATGATCTAATCAAGTTAGTATAGTTTTCTCTATTCATAAAAAATGATACATGCACAATGGTGCACATATATATATTATTTTATGTGAGATAAAAAAATCAATCTAAATTGTAACTAAAATTTGTTTTATTGAATTAATTACTTGTAAGAAAAACACTTCTAGAATAATTTAATATGATCCAATCCTATTTCTATTTTACTCACATCAAATTTCATTTTTATCTTTTATTAATATGTCTTCTCTGTACTCACAGCAAATTGAATAAGTTCATGCTTTTTTGTGCTTCAATTATTTTTTATCTGATATTTTTCTTAGAATTTTTTTCCCTACATATGTTAGCTATGATTTAAGTTACTGGTTTCCTTCATGGAAATCCAATTGAATTTATAAATTGAAAAGCAATGGTAACGACGAAATTTTTTAATTTCCATCCATTTTTCAGTAGAGCTTTTTAATATTAATATCGAAATTGAATATTGAAATATTTGAAAGCTATAAAAAAATACTAAAAATGGATATTCACAATTTTTTGTCCTTCCTCTTACTCTTCATATGAATTTGTTTTAATTCCATTATATTAATTGTAGCTTATATTTTGCCTATTTATTTACAATGTATTGCTATTTCAGCCTCATTATATTCATTATTTCATGAGATTTTTTACCAAAGAAAATTGGATTAATTTTCCATTTCTAATGTGCCAAAATCTGACTGGAGTTTTACGTGATTTTTTTCCTTTTCAGTGTTTATTATACTTAAAAATTTTTTAAAATAATGTAAAATAATCAATTTTAATCAAAATAATCAAAGCAATAAAATAAGTCGTTCACATAATACGTTAATAAAAGTAATTAATTAAATACGTTCAAAATATAATATTCAAATCAAATTAAATAAGGAATTCACAAAGTAAATCCCAAAATATTGTTTACAAAATGATCAGATTATTTACGAAAAATGAAAAAATAATAAATTTTCAAAATCTGTAATATATTTTCAGTGAAGTATGTTGCTAAATAAATTGTAACGAAAATAGTGATGAAATTTATCGCAAAATATCGTAATTTCAGTCATTATCTTCAAAAAGCTATCGTTAGAAATCTATAGAATTAAAGAAAATACACTACATTTTTTTTAATTTATGATAAATGCAAATAAATTTTCGTCGAAAAAAATTTATCGTCATTGATGAACGATTTTATGAGCCATCGCTCAACGTTTACTATTTTCCGATTGGGTGATTTCAATTTATTTGCAATAATTTCCATTCTTTTGTTGATTCAGTTTTAGCTCATCCTTTACCTGTTAGGATTCAACAAAGAGCGGAAATTGCAATTGCTAAATACACACCGAAGTTTAGTTTTAACAACAAATGCTAATTTATTGGAACTAACAAAAATGTTAACTGCAAACAGTGTTCGCATTGTAGTTGAAAATCAATTAGTATGCTAATGCAGTAACTATACATGAAAACAAAATCGAATACTTCACTGCTTGTGGCCTTCTGTGGAAAAAATTATTCAAGTACAAAGCTTTTTTTTCTTTCACCTTGAGAAGATTTTCATTTTTTTAAAAGTAATTAGGTACCTACCTAACTTTAATTCGTATTTTATAATTTTCCCTAGCTCTAGGAAATTCTATCTATCGAAACTACAGATAAAAAATCTTTTTATGAGAGAAAAGACGTACGCACAAATTTTTTGGAATGTCTGATTAATATTGAAGATTAATTTAAATAATGTTAAAATTCAGATGATATATTCAATTGTTTTATATTCGATGAAATCATAAAAGCATCTCATAGTGATACAATAACCAATAGTTGTGAATATAGTGCATATAGTGAAGAGTTAAAACAACCACCAATAGTTGTAAATAAAGTACACAGTGAAGAGTTAGAACAACCACCAATATTTGTAAATAAAGTACACAGTGAAGAGTTAAAACAACCACCAATAGTTGTAAATTAAGTGCACAGTGAAGAGTTAAAACAACCACCAATAGTTGTAAATAAAGTGCACAGTGAAGAGTTAAAACAACCACCGATAGTTGTAAATAAAGTACACAGTGAAGAGTTAGAACAACCACCAATATTTGTAAATAAAGTACACAGTGAAGAGTTAAAACAACCACCAATAGTTGTAAATAAAGTGCACAGTAAAGAGTTAAAACAACCACCAATAGTTGTAAATAAAGTGCACAGTGAAGAGTTAAAACAACCACCAATAGTTGTAAATAAAGTACACAGAGAAGAGTTAAAACAACCACCAATAGTTGTAAATAAAGTACACAGTGAAGAGTTAAAACAACCACCAATAGTTGTAAATAAAGTGCACAGTGAAGAGTTTAAAAAAATCACCAATAGTTGTAAATATAGTGCACAGTGAAGAGTTAAAACAACCACCAATAGTTGTAAATAAAGTACACAGTGAAGAGTTAAAACAACCACCAATAGTTGTAAATAAAGAGCACAGTGAAAAGGAATAATTAATTGACATACGAAGAAGATAATCTAAGATAAAGAAGAGGACTAAGAGTGAAGAGAGAGAGACACGGAGGCTACCGATAGTAATTACTTTGTTACCTATAATTAATACTCTGGAACGTTCCTAAATTAATTTTGCCATGTCAAGACTTTTTCAGGTCTGCCTTGACGTGTAGATTGAACTGTAGTGAGCTTTAAAAGGTGGGTGAGGCTGCTGAAAACATATGTGTGAATTGCTTAGTCAGCATATTGTGTTTAGTGAGGTTGATGTATATTAAACGGTAAATGCTAATACACTTCAAAAAGAGAGTTTAATATAACAGTTACACATATTAGAAATGTGTTAGAAAGTTACTTGAATGAGAATGATAATGAATGAGTTTCCTCAATTAAAATTTAAATTCAATGATGGATGAAAAATAGAAATATTGTGAAAAATTTGAAAATACTGAAATAAAAATAATATTTAAAAAAATTAATTTCGAATAAGAAAACTATAATAATCATTTTTCATTTCATTTTATTCAAGTCAATTTTATTTGACACATAATATAAAAGTATACTCTAAAACTTTCTATTCTATTCAAATTTTATAATCAGCCTATGTGATGTTCTTTAGCATGAAAATTATATTCAAATATCAATTACCTATTAAAAAATACACGCAGGGTTTGCGAAAGTCTTCGGTATTCCTATTTTATTTCTGCGAATTCAACAATATTAATTGCATAGATAAATATCTAGATTATATAAAATTATGCGGGTAATTCATCTATATGAATTGTTGGTTAACAAATAAGAAATATGAATATGAAATGAATATAAAAAATTAAATAATATGAATATGAAAATTGAAGGTATATTTAGTATTAATAAACTACATTGTTGGTTTGTGATACAAATAATTATCGGTAAATAACTTTCCATGAATAGCAACTCATCATTTATTTTCATACCAAATTGTTCGTGAAATAATTGCAGTTGAAAAGGATCTATATTATCTGTTCCATTTATTTGTATGAACTTTACCTTGAATGTTGGATTATTATACGACTGGTTATTATTTGTAGTTAGAAGCAATCAATCAAATTATTTACCAAATTAATAATACTCTTACATAACAGAATGAACATAATTAAATTACGGCACACACTTACCACAACAATTGAGATGAACATTTTTTTTATCTGAATAAAAGTTAGTCAAATACTGGTTGCAATTACCATAGATTAAATAGATTTTAGAAGTGTAAAAATTGTCACTTTTAGCGTATTAGTTTGACTCCCTATGAGGAAACTTAATTATTATATTTAGTTATTTTTGTTTAGGTCATTTAATTCTTACTTTGAGATGTAAATATCAGTTCTATTTTCAATATTTCGATAAAAAATACATGTAGGTAAAGTTAATAAAATATCAATGTATGAGTAATTAAAAATCCTTCATCTTTCATAAAATCGGTTCCCATACTCATTTTAAGTTGCTTAATGTAATCAAAAGGAGAATAGATGGTTAAAATTAAGTAACTAATATAAAAATATATTGATTTTTAAAAAGGTTAAATTAAACTTAACTTTGACGGTTGTCTTTAATTATAAAGATGTCTATTTATCTTCAGGAATAAGATCTAAAAAATTCTAACAACATTGTAGATGATACAAACAATTTATTATTTTAAAAAGCTATGAAATGATACTCACTTTCATCCCCGGGTGTGTCTGCTGCGACGAATGTCAACATCACATTGGAGCTGATAATCATCAGTCCCACCCAAAGTCTAAGCCAATCACAGTTCTGATTATCAAAAGACACCCTAATTCCACGGTAGCCTCCCTCCCCCTTCCCCATCTTTTTACCCCCCAAAGAATTGGCTTTGTTTTGACGAAACATTTCAGGTTCCATTGATGAAATCCCTGAACTTATCATTTTCAATCCAACATTAAAGTTTTCGATTCGATTGAGTCTTCTTTGGCCCACGATGTTTTCAGTCTAGTTACTTAAGGCTCACAGTAAAGAGTTATATAGTTTTACTTAGTTCATTTAGTTTATGCCCACTGATTTGAATCAGTTTATTTTAACTTAAATATAGACGGAAAAGTACAGTGAGCAAAAACGAAGCGTATGGAATACTTTATTTTCAAAACTTAAATATTATGTACACGATATATATTTACCACTGTCAGTTTTCTTGTTCATTATTGCATTATACAGTAACCATCACCAAGTTAATCTCTCACTTAAACGTCTAATATCCTTTCTTCAGATCATTCTTTTAACGGTTTCATTTTTCCTCGCTAAACTACCCAACATTTTATATCAGACGAACAGTTGAGATGTTTTCATGTTGCCGATGGACGGTAATTTCAATTCTACGCTATTTTCAAATTTAAAAAGCACGCTGGAGCCGGATAGAGTTGTGATTCTTCTTTCTCTTAGTAGACTGCTATTGTGTTATTAGTTGCGAGTATTTCCGCGACTCCGTCTCTCGTTTCTCAACTGGGTAAGCTAGAAGAGGTCAATTTATCGGCAAAGAAAATAGGAGACATTTTAGAGAAGAGGAAACTGAAAGAAAAGTGTTATCATAAGAATATAATCTCATATCATTAGGTTATCGTACGTATAATATCAATAATACAGTATCTCTTATCATTAGTAACTTATTTGTCATTATGCTATCATTATTATCTTTATCAGTATTATTTTATCCCCTATCATTAACATCTTATATCTTTTCATTTGTTATCATTAATGTTATAATGGTAAAAACTATCATTATTGATATTAATTTAAAATATCAATTACTACTTAAAAAAGATTAAGAAGAATAGTATACAATTTCTCTCCTCAATTTTTACATTGTCCACCATAATGGGAAATATAAAATAATGAGGAATAGCTAATAGAATATTTAAGGTCCTAACATTTATATCAATTTACGAATAAAGCACAAATTACATACGGATGTGTTTGAGGATTGTACGGAGAAATATTCATAGCGGGGCCATAGAAGATTGAAAGGGAGGTAAATTTTTGATGGAGCCATAGAAATTTATCAGGGTAGAGAAACTTATAGTGGGGCCATCGAAGATTAAGAGGGAGATTAAATTACAGTGGGACTGTAGATGATTAAGAGGGAAAAAAGTTATGGTGGGGCCGTCAAAGATTAGGAGAGAGAAAATGAACTTCATCCTAAGGTCCCACCATAATATTTTCCCTTGAAATGTCATTCGCAAAATTTTATTTGGATTTTGGCGTTGATAAAAAATGGTTGTGCCATAGAAGATTTAAAGGGAGAGAAACTTATCATGAAGCCATAGAAGATTATGCCCATTCAATCTTCTACGGCCCCACCAAACCTCTAGGGCACCACCTCCATCAAATAATCAATACTACATTTAATAACAAATGAACTGCACAGGCCTGGCATCTGTCCAACTTTATTACTAGTATCCGCTTGACATTTGACTGATAAATTTAGTGCCCAAATTAGTTTAGACAAGCAAGTCGATTTAATTAAAGTCCTAATAGATTTGTTTAGCACAGAAACATACATCAATTACCACACATTGCATTGACGGCTAATTTGTAATTGAAAGGAAACAATTGGAAAATATAATATCAGTTAGCATTGAAATGGTTCAGATCTTATTTATCTGATTATCGGGTTCTAATATAAATTTTCGAAAAAAAATTACTTACTAGTTTTTTGGGGTTGAATTTTGTTTTTCATAAAGACTAAAATGTTTATAACTTGCTAATAAAGAAAACGCTATATGGTTGATCAATTACTTTATGAAAGTGATTATCGTCTTCAATACCATTATTTAATGGGGGGAAAATAGAGTAATGGTGGTATCTAACAGTTTTTAATTAATGGTCTAAGAGTGGTGGATAGAAATTTATCTCGATCTGGTGAAGAAATTGTTCTCAAAAAATAGAACCTTTATTCTATTTAGCATTGGAAAGTTATATCCTTATTGATTTTTAATAAGTGCAATTAGGTAATTGAATTAATTTGTTACATAATCATTCTTTTGAATATTCCATCTACCAAATACGCCGTCAGTATCACAACGTCTGAGAGGGATTTCTACGTCGTTATTTTGACGTAACCATTACAACAGTGGGATACGACGGGATGAGATCGAAAACCTAACGTCGGCACGACGTCGTTCCCTAGCATTTTACGAATCGTATGTACGGGGGAAAAACGGAGTAATTCTCTTGATTATATTTGTGTGTTATTTTAATCTTCATATTATTTGAATTAACACGCAATCATTGTTTTAAATGGTTTAACTCATTTCTGAAACAATGTCAGCTGATTTAACATATTTATTAATATATATATATTATTTTATATATATTATATATATTATTATTATTTTAGTTTTATATAGAAGATTAAAACATTAAAGGAATTAAACTTTCACTGGAAACAGAAATTAATTATTTATATTGTATTGTATAAACAAGAATAATTCTATATATAAAAATTCATATATCATGTTTTATACGAACAATTAGTTTAGAGCTATTAACCTAAGTCAATATAACATAAATTTACTATAAAAGGAACCTAATACACATAAAAAAATGATTGTATTTAAGTAAAAATTTATTAGATAAATTTGTACACGTGATAGTTATTTCAGTTGGTAAATCATTTCATTGATTATTTAATTCACTTCTTATACTATCATCACTAAATACCGTTCTTCAACAGCCACAATTAAGTTCAATGGAACCACGAATATTCCCGGCACTGAAATCAAGTGGAAAAAAATAGAAAATTATCCAGGAGAAAAATTTAACCCTTTAGCGAACCCCCATGGGACCAACTGGCCATATGTGTCCTCTTCAATTTATTTTTAATTATCTAAAAAAAATTCTCATCAAATGATTTTTATATCCTCACTGATGTCTAAACTCAAAAAAAAGTTATCAAAAATTTTATTCAAAGTCATAAAAACAAAAAAAAAGTGGATCGCTAAATGGTTAAATCGAAAAAAAAAATTACAATTTATTTAACCGAAACTGAACTCTTGAAATGCGACATTGATTAAATATATATATTGAAATCAAGCTTCAAATATCTTACTAGGTCTCAAAATCAATGAAAATTTTTGAACTCTTTAAGTTTTATATCTTCATTTTATAAGTCCATAAACCGTTTTCATAGGCTGTAATAAACTATATTGAATGTTCAATATATACTATTTTATTATCAGTAGATGTAAAATTCTTAATTAACTTAGAATACCTTTACAGGGTTCATATAGTAATGGTATTTGTCCCTTTTGTTATTAGCTATAATATGATTTTTTTTTAAATTACACTATTATTACAATTATTATTGATAAAAGGAGATTTACAAATTCATTTCAAAAGCAGTAATCTAAAATGTGATTATTTTCATCTCTAAAATCATACAAGCATAATCAATTTTCAGATTCAATATTTAAAACAATAATAAATTTATAGAAAAAAAAATTTAAAAAAAAAAATATATATATATATATTTTAAAAATAATTCATTCAATTATACGGGATTAAGTGAGCATTGCTACTAATATTTGCATCATAAAATAGGTAAAAATAATAGATATACGTAGGTACATTTAATATTCGTGGCATCTATAAAAAAAAAGTCGATCTATAAACTAATGAGCAAATACGGTAAAGATTCTATCTAAAACAATTGTAAATAATTGTACAAATGGTAGATGTATCCGATATGATTAAAGAAAATTTCCATAGGTTTAATCACCTTCTCACTCATTTTATCCAAGCTAAACGCAATAAATAAAAGGAAATGCACACTGTCATATCTAAATCCTTTAAATTAAATACTTTAAACCAATGAAGCACACTAAAGACTAATAATGTGTTTCCTCATTACAGAGCGAGCCTGAGAACGTGGATCACGATTAGATACATGCATAATAAAGTGCATAGGCAATGCAAGGCACAGAAACCTTGTTTGCACTCGATGCTAACAATTTATGAATGTCCTACAAACTTACTTATCTAGTGTAAGGTAAGTTACGAATCTTCGGTCAGTGCTACATCTTTGATCACATAAGAAAAATACGATATATAAATTATTTGTATTAGATAGCATTGTGTAACAATATTAATTTTTATATCGTTTTTTCCTATATGACCAAAGATGTAGTACTGACCGATAATTCGTAATTTACCCAACTATAACATTTAAAAAATTAGGACTATACAATATTATTCATTTTGCCAATACATTTTATAGTTATATGTTATATTATGCAGAATGTTATCATAAACCAATTTTACTAATAAATGTCATTCCCTTTATTCTAAAAATGCAATATTGACAAAGATAAAGTTCGTGCAATCATCCATGCTAGAATTCGGATTCGACTGATTGGGAGAGGATGAAAAAACGATGACGCGGTTTTGAATTAACCGACCAACTGCAGAGAGATGTAACTGTCAGCGCGCATTTATTGCGCTTTCTCTAAACGGCCAAATGATGGAAAACAGCACGATGGGAAAAGAGCTCCGACAATGTAACTGCCCAATGAAAGAGAAGCCACTATCTCTATGAATAGAAATTGTGACAATGAGTCCTTTTTGCGCAATTACCCATTAGAGCAGAATATACCCCTTACCCATCATTTTATGAATAAAGTTTTGAGTAATAATATCACTAAAAGCCACATCAGGATCTAAAGAGATGAAAAATAGCAATCCCATCCTCACTGGAAATCATTGGTCACATATCACTCTTAAATCTATTCGAATTTGGAAGCGGGTGAAGCTGGGGATAGATCCAGAGGAGAAACAGAACCAACGCGCACCCCCTACCAAGTCCAAGACACAACTAACCAGAAGCTTATCTCCAAACCCCATCCACAGCAGCATCCAGCGGCGTGAGAGAAAGAGTCTCTGTGTTTTTACGACAGCGTCTGTTCTAACACCTAAACACGATTAGCCGTTCTTGTAGACCAAGATGGCTGATGGAACCAAAAGCAATTTGTTAATAGAGGCCCATTACTTCATTCCATAGAGAATTTGAATGGTTTAGTGAACTCATTAGTTGTGTATTGGTGAAAAAGGTTCGAAGGTTGGTGTCAGGAAGGAGTCTCCTGTTTCCTCTTTATCTCTCAAACGCCGCCATCTTCAGCCATTTATCAGCCATGTTCGCAGCCGTATCTGTAGTGGGGAATAAGGCTGGCTGTGTCTTCCCCGCTCTCTCCCCATGTTATCTTTGTAACAACTCTAGCTTTCACAATGCAACGTAATTTAACTCAAACTTCCAATAGTCATCAATTATCTTGCTTTATTATCCAAAACTTGGATTTTGGAGCTTTGTATGAGCATCTTCTTCAGAGAATACGCATTATTATTTTCGTAATATATTATTATATCTCAACATAATGATATGGGACATCAAAATGGCTGAAGAATTATACATACGCAGTTTAACATCAATATCATGAAAAGATAAAATGTTATCCACTTTAAAAAGCAAGTAGCTATTATTAACGTTTTGTTAATCATTTTAAATGCATGATAAGAAAAAAATTAACTACCGACAGAGATTACGAGGATTTCATTTTCTATAAATAAACTTCTGAACTCATAATTTCTGATACGAATCAACCTAATTCAAACAACTAATATCTTTCACACGAATACGTTAGGCTTCGCCGAAAGAGAAAAACTCGCCAAAAATATAAGTATGAGTTCTGGCCCCATGGATTTAAATGCACGTAATTTCACGCTGCCGTGAGCATGGACCAACACATTTCGTTTTTGGTGTGTCTGTGTGTGTGTGTGTGTGTGTGTGTGTGTGTGATACCTCCGCTGAAACGAGCTCTTTTATTAGCATATATAGTTTGCCAAAAAAAAGCTGATATTCGCAACTCAAATGTGTTGCCGATAAAATTTGTGAAGAGCTGCAATTTGTCATCATATAACGACGATTCCGCTGATTTTATTTGAGAAATTAAAAACATTTAAGGGTAATCTCCAAGTTATCGGACGGTTCCAAATATTTAAATCATTATTTTATTCGTATCCGTGATACCTGCAGATATCATGAATATGAATTTAAACAAAAGTTATATATAAATATTATATACTTTTCTCTTTCTTGTCCAAGAAAGTGGAACAGTCTTCTAACTCTAAACTCATTCTAGTCATTTATAAACGATATCGAGTAATATTATTTAACTACATGGCAGATTTGATGTACTTTCCATTATGATATATTTAGCATTGTTTGCTTTTATTTAACTACGAATCAGTTTGAAAATAATTATCTAAAATTTTCTCAGAAAAGGAACCCGAAGAGTATTCTGTGATACAATTTTTTTTTTCAAACGAATACACCATATAATTTATTATTAAATAATTTTTTTTCCGACACATATTTAAGCAGTAATGTTGTTCTTTGTTATTCAACTGCTGTCTGTATATATTATTAAAACTGTCTCCTTATATAGAAATTTCATTCATGTATATTTTTATAATTAGAAATTGTTTGTGATTTTCTTCACTGTAAAAAGAAGTCCTCTTCTAATTATAAAACATTGTATTCGTAATTAGAATGTGTAATTCACACTATTTCAATTTCTCAAGTGTTTTTCCTTATAATATTTGACTTAAAAGAATATTTCGGACTACTGTGAAATGGAATGTTGAAAATCACTAGATTTTGAATCTCGAAACGATGTCAACAAAATAATATTACACATCAATATGCATCAATATTCGATACATATTTATATGTCTATATGCTTATAATAGTTTTACCATTGACTTTATTACTTCTACCAAATTGCAGAAGGTAATTTTTTGATCGGTAATATATATCCCGTACGAGACAAAGAATTGTTTTTATATTAAGGTGAAGGTATGCGCTCTAGCAGTGCCCGTCTAGTTAGAATAAATAAATGGTATAGAGATATCCTAAATAAGTTTCTCTATTAATAGGTTTAAGAACGGTAAACAAAAGAGTATTAATGTTGCTATGGGAGGCTTCTCAAATGAACATTAGGAGGATAGCAGAATGTTTATCGGGACAACATTGTCCCAATATTGTTGTCCAAAATGTTGTCCAAATCTTGGCAATGGTGTCCCAATATTGGTAATGTTGTCCCAATATTGATAATGTTGTCCCAATATTGGTAATGTTGTCCCAATATTGATAATGTTGTCCCAATATTGGTAATGTTGTCCCAATATTGATAATGTTGTAACAATATTGGTAATGTTTTCCCAATATTGGTAATGTTGTCCCAATATTGGTAATGTTGTCCCAATATTCGTAACGTTGTCCCAATATTGGTAATGTTGTCCCAATATTGGTAATGTTTTCCCAATATTGGTAATTTTGTCCCAATATTGGTAATGTTGTCCCAATAAAGGTAATGTTGTCCCAATATTGGTAATGTTGTCCCAATATAGGTAAAGTTGTCCCAATATAGGTAATGTTGTCCCAATATTGGTAATGTTGTCCCAATGTTGGTAATGTTGTCCCAATATTGGTAATGTTGTCCCAATATTAGTAATGTTGTCCCAATATTCGTAATGTTATCCCAATATTTGTAATGTTGTCCCAATATTGGTAATGTTTTCACAATATTGGTATTGTTGTCCCAATATAGGTAATGTTGTCCCAATATTGGTAATGTTGTCCCAATATTCGTAATGTTGTCCCAATATTTGTAATGTTGTCCCAATATTGGTAATGTTGTCCCAATATTCGTAATGTTGTCCCAATATTTGTAATGTTGTCCCAATATTGGTAATGTTTTCACAATATTGGTATCGTTGTCCAAATATAAGTAATGTTGTCCCGTTATTGGTATTTTGTCCCAGTATGGGTAATGTTGTCCCAAATTTGGCAATGCTGTCCAAATATTGGTAATGTAGTCCCAATATTGATAATATTGTCCCAATGTTGGTAATATTGTCCCAATATTGGTAATGTTGTCCCATTATTGGTATGTTGTCCAGTATGGGTGATGTTGTCCCAATTTTGGCAATGTTGTCCAAATATTGGTAATGTTGTCCCAATATTGCCAATATTGTTCCAATATAGGTATAATGTCCCAATATTGGTAATATTGTCCCAATATTGGTAATGTTGTCACAGTATGGGTAATGTTGTTCCAATTTTGGCAATGTTGTCCCAATATTGGTAATGTTGTATCAATATAAGTAATGTTGTCCCAAAATTAGTAATGTTGTCCTAAAACTAGTAATGTTGTCCCAATATTGGTAATGTTGTCCC